>MU738950.1:5507-40328 GCA_026770625.1 Nicotiana glauca | reverse complement strand
ATTTTTGAACCACCTCAAGAGCTTTTTGGTAGAAATTGAAGAGGGTTATGACGGGAATCGATTGGAGGTAAGTCTCGTGACCTAGAAATGCTATTTTATTGAAGAATCCACCTTTAATTCTTGGAAAATTGGGTGAAAAATTGGAAGAATTAGGGCTTGGTTTTTGAAATGAAAAATTTGGGATTTGAGGGGTATTTGAACTCTGATTTTGATAAACTTGATATGTATGGACTTTTGGTGAGACGAGGAATCCGGTGATGTGAATTTTGTAATTTTTCGGGAAGCGGGCTCGGGGCTCGGGGCTCGGGTTTTGCTAGTTTCGAGATTTTTGCTATTTCTCTATTGTTTTCGATTCGGTATTGTTCCCTTAGCATATTGTGATGTATTCTCTCTGATTTTGGTTATATTTGACGCGCGTGGAGGACGATTTGAGGGGCAAAGGCATCGCGAGCTAGAGATTTCACCGGTTCGAGGCAAGTAATACTTTTAAATGATATCCTGAGGGTTTGAAACCCTGGGTTTGCACATCATAGTGCTGTATTGAGGTGACTTGCATGCCGAGTAACGAGCCTGGGGTAGAGCACCATTGGGGATTGTGACTTGTTCTGTCCCGCTTAATGAAATAACTACCTAATTGATTGAAGCTAGTTGATATCCTTATAAAAATGGATTAATTGTTGTAATTGGGCCTCGTGCCAAATGATTGAATCCTTTAGGGATTATTATCACTGTTTCCATGATTATTGGCGTGTTAAGTGATTTCAGTCCTGAGTTAAACACTGTTTTGAAATGTCTAGTCATACTTCTAAGGTTTTAAAACTTAAACTACATTTTTTGACGTTTGGAGCTGAGAACTATTACTTGACATCACCCTAGTGGCTCATATGGATGTTCTGGACTGAGGATGGATCGGGCTGCACGCTGCAGCGGTATGATATTGATATTGCGCTTGGGCTATAGGAGCCCCTCCGGAGTCTGAACCCCCACAGTGAGCGCGGGTACCCAAATGGATCGGGTTGTACGCCGCAGCGGTCATGTGCATTGCATTGCATTCATGCATTGGTTCCTATTTGTACTACGTGTCATGACATTTAGCACTCTCATTTCATTGGCATCCATGCTACTTCTTGCACTGTTTACCAGATACCCTAGTGTTATTTGTTGGTAAAGTGCTGTGCCCGAGGGGCTGACTTATGTGCTGACTTGCACTATCTGATATCGCATTCATATGCTTGATTGTTGGAAGAGGATATTTTCAAAAGAGGTTTTTAAACTGAACCAAATATTCTCTAAAGGATTTTCACGGTTTTTACTATTTTCTCACAGGGTCGTACTGTCCTATATAGGATAATGGAGTGCTCTTACGTGATTTCTTGCCGCTCAATTATTATTTACTCTTATTACTCATTGAGTTGGAGTACTCACTTTACTCCCTGCACCTCGTGTGCAGTTGTAGGTGTTGTTCACCCGGAAGGGGTTAATAGCTGATTGAAGGTATTACTGCTGGTATACTACTGTAGTGGACAAGGTGACCGCCAGCGTTTGCGACACCGGACTTCATCTTTTGATTTCAGATTTTATTTTGTATATTATTATTGGCCCAGTAGTTATGTTCAGTCTTCTTTAGATGCTTGTGACTTGTGACACCCCGGTCGGGCTGTGTTGGGTGGTAAATATCAGTTATTAATGCCATTAAGTTGTATTATTCATTCATTTATGTTTATTAACTATTAAAAAGGGGCATTGTTGTTCTGTTGGTTGGCCTTGTCTTCATGAGAGACGCCATCATGACCGGGTTTGGGAATTGGGTCGTGACAAGTTGGTATCAGAGCCTAGGTTACTAGGTTTCACGAGTCATGAGCAGGTTTAGTAGAGTCTCGCGGATCGGTATGGAGACGTCTGTATTTATCCTCGGGAGGCTGCAGAACCTTTAGGAAAAAACTTCCCATTCTTGGAATTCTTATCATGCGTACTTGATTCATCTTGAGATATAATTCTTGAAATTCCTTCCTCATGTCTGTATACGCACATGAGCGCTCAATATTATATGTGCCTTGATGGTTTGTGATTCTCCGATCAAGGGGCAAGATGTGATCTTCGTGAGTATGTTGGGCCAGTCCGGAGGACTTGAGGCCGGATCTTTGCCTATGGCTTGAGCACCGAGGTGCTGATGGTGTAAGCAAATGCTTTGAACTTATATGTTCGGTATTGTCCCTCTTAGCCGGAATGGCGGTTGTATATCCATGCGATGAGTATGTTAGTATTGCGAGGTGTATCTATATGACTTGGTAGTGACGAAGAAGTCTGCTAGATAACAGATGAACTGTTAAGTATTCGTTTCCTATTGTGATTGTTGTGTAACCCCGAGTTATGGGCGCGTGGAGAATGTTTTCGTATCTCCTAGTTGGAAGGTAAAGTGCAATGCTTGTGGCGGTATGAGTTTAGACTCAGGAAGACTAAATTGGCTGTATTATGTGTATGATGGTGGGAGATGTGCTAAAATATTAAATTGAGGCGAAGCAGGTGGGTTATCTCCTGCGGAGTGTTCTTGAGGGGTATGATCCTTATGTGTCCGTTAGAAGATCCCATGTGTAATTGAAAGGTACGTGTTGTAATTTGAAAATTTGGGTCGCTTAAGAGAGTGGACTCAGCTGATGTGGGGATGAATGCGAGGTTTGTAGAGGATTTCAGTACCAGATGACCTGTGTTTTCATAAACTAGTAGATGATTTGAGCTTAATCTCACTATAATATTGTGGCATCATTAGAAAGTATTATGGATTATTGAATGTGTCCTGATAGATGGCTTCGAGCTAAGTTGGGGAGGTTACTGTTGATTAGCTGATTGCACGGTTATGTGCTATGTTGATTCCATTTTGAGGTATGCTGGCGGATCAGTCCTGGTTGCAGAAATTGAGCCGAGGATGGCACGAGTGAAGCAAAATTTTTACAAAGGTTATATGGTGCTTTCATAGATGTGAGAAAATACTAGGATGTCTTGAGCTGTGGTTGACAAAGAATGCTTAGTGTATAGAGAAGGAAGATGGTTGTTTGTATTGGTATGAGATCATGTTCTGCGGTGTCAGAGTGCTAATAAGGCACGAGTGGTCCTGTTCGTTAAGTCAGGTAATTTACAGTTTGAATACGAGTGAATGACTCTCGAGAATGGTTTTAACGTGTTCAAGATTTACATGAGATAACCAGGTGTCTTAAGGTTGTGTATGTGGTTAGAGATTGTGTTTTTTATTGGGAAAGGTCAAGACTTGTGGTATTTTATGTTGATTATGGGATCCTATCTATCGGTACCTGGAAAGTCAAGGTAACGAATTCAAATTCGCAGGAAGTTCTTCGGGGTAAGGTATTCTGGAATATGGTAGTTCTGGGCAAGGTTGAGAGAGTATTCAGTGGCCTATAGGTCTTAGACAGTGTGGTCTTATGTTCGAATCTCGTGTGGTAAGCCTGGATTGAGGCATTGTGATGCTACAACGAGGGAGAGATATCAAGTTGATGATGAATCAGAAGGGAAATTAGATAGATGGAATAGATTGATGGTAGACCGAACCGGAATGGTAAAGATATGATTAATTTTTTTGTGTGTTCGAGGCTATGAGTTCGTACAAGTATTTTGCAACAAGGCTCCTGAGTTCTGACAACTTGGCTTGGCCCAGTTAGAAGGATTCAGTCCTGACAGTTTAGCTTGTACAAATGGAATTGGCATAGATGTTCTTGTTGGGTTTTACCGTAGTTTGAAGATGAGTATATTTTCTATAGGTATGCGAAGCATGGAGTGTGTAATGATTTTTCTTCTAAATGGGATCAATGAAAGTTCTTGACTAGTTGAGTGCGTCGATGTCTGCGGCGCGGAAGGGAGATAAAAGTTCTCATGTTATCCTAGTGTGGTATAGTATATGCGTTATGTTGTGGAGGATTGGGAATTTGTGTGTGTAAGGTTCGGTTCAGTTCTAAAAAGAAGTTCATGAAATTCTTAGGCAACGGGTAGCCTCAGGTAATCAAGGAAATGGTACTGCTAATTGGAAGTGATTTGACGAGAGTATATGCCTCGAAAAAAGGGTAATGTGATTAGACTGATCATACTATGATAGTATTGCAGTGCTTTCTGGCTAGATCGACTGCTGATAGTTGAGTGTGTTTGATGGCCCAAGGGAGTGTTAGAATATCCTTCGTGGAATGACTGGGTACTTGGGGTTTAATATGTATTCATACTGTGGAATTTGGGATCAGGTGCAATGATTCGTGCGCTATATGGAGTTGGAGGCTGGGAGTTCTCATGTTCAGACTATGTGGTGGTTGTGGATCGTGCGTATCGGCACCGTTTAACGGCTATTGGGATTTGGAGACCCGAGTGGATCATTCTTTGCTTGGTGTATTAGATTGTGGATATGATGTTGGGGTGTAGACTGATTGTCTCAGTGTTGGGTCATTCTAGACTATTGTGCTATGGGTTATGTCGGAAAATGCCACAAGTTACGTGGCGGAGTGCATCGGATTATGTTCTAGCAGAGTGTTGTATTCTAAGGACCATCGGACGACTGGAAAAGGATTTCTTTTCTTAATTGGGCCTTTATGGCGGATATCAGTGTAGAGGTTCTACCATTGATTCAGTTCCAGTATTGAGGGACTCTTTTTCGGATGCGTTCCTTGTGGCCGGGCCTGTCGCCGGGCGAGAGTGTGGATTTCGGTATTGATTTGGTGTCGGCCACCATATAGTTCGGCTCCGACATGAGTTATAGTAGTGGAAAGAGCATCTTCAGGCTTCTTGGTAATGAGTTTGTTGGTAATCTGATTGGATACGTGTTTAGCTTGAGTTGGCTTGGTTGGCCCCGAATTGTATTGATGAAGGATAGGTTGATTCGATCGTTATTGAATCTGCTAGTGATCTGGGGAGATCTATGAGTTGCTTTTTTTGTGCTGTGAGGCGTTATGATTTTTTGGACTGTGGGCCCATATAGTGCGGTGCTATCGAGATTCATAGTGGAAGTTGAGTTTTGTAGCTTACAACGCTATAAATAGATATCATTATACACTCAGTAAGCTTACGACCGATACTCAGTATTTTGTTATAATGAGCAAATTTGGCTCGATGTGCATCTCCCTATGTGAGATATTTGTGTGGATCGGGTGGCACGCCACCACGGGTATGTTATCTGGATCGGGTTGCACGCCGCAACAGTGTGATGTTGAGAATAGTTTCCAAATGCTATTTTGTATGCCTTGCTTCCTGGCTTCTAAGGAAAGTCCGTATTGGGTGTTGCTCGGCGAATGGCACATCGATTGTGTCCTTTCAGGATCGTATGGTGTATATTACTTGCTTCACCATGGGTATAATGATTTTTTGGGTTCCAGATATCAATCGTGTGTGGTTGTCAATTTCGAGTATAACGACTTGAGGTGCTTCATGTGTAGCAGTGTTTGGATAAGATTGCGCATTGTAGCGAGGCTACGTGGAGGTTGGACCCTTCAGGGTAGATTCATCTATTCTATTTCTATGATGTGGGATGGGGTCCCAGCCTTGTGCTGTGATGGTACTGAGGAGTTTGAGTTACAGCTCTTTTGTTTGAGTCATTTGTCATAATTTGAGTATGTTCAGACCGCCCTTCATTGGTGCGTGGATTATGCAAGTTGTGGCTTAGGCCTGTGATGAGGTGTCATATCACCAGAGTGGTGTGTTGGATTCGAGGTGACCGTGGGAGTCATTAATAAATACGAACAGATTTGATTACAGCTTGTTGGAAGAATAATATCGAGGTTCATTTCGGAAATCTGCTGTGGTATTAGTCAAAAGGGAAGTGGTTTCATTAGTGGTTGATCTGAGAAATGGTTACGGATTGCTGTGTGTTTCATTATCATTGGTAGGATATGAAAGTGTTGGAATGAGACTTTAGCTAATAAGAGGTTTCTATCGGTATATGGTTGTTGTGGATAGCTACTGTGAATAGAAGTTATCGTTTCGAGTGTTTAAATTATGTGGTATATCATATGGATCCACCTGAGGTTGCAGGTATGGTTTATTACAGCTGGTTCAAGTTTATTCTGAATATTGATGTGAGGTTCTGATTTTGTGTATGATTTCGGAAGGTGTAATGCGGTCCTACGGTTTATGGTTTAGATGGACCGTGAAATTTTAGCTATGTTGTGTTTTCGGACCTATAAGAGATAGGGTGATGTGGGATCACCCCGGGTATATGATTGGTAAGATCATTTAACTATCGATTGGCTTCTAGGACAACTCTGGGTACGCTCGAGGACGAGTGTTTGTTGGGGAGGATGTGACGACCCGGCCAGTCCTCTCATGTGTTATTGCTTTTTTCCCTCATTTTATGTTTCTGCATGTTTCGTTATCGGTATATGGAGTGTTAGAGTTAATTTGGGATGGTTTTGATAAGAAACGAGACACTTAGTCTCTTTAAGGAAGGCTTAAGTTGGAAAAGTCAACCGGACATTGACTTATGCGAAGGAGGGCTCGGATGTGATTTCCGGTGATTCGGTTAGCTTCAGGGGATGATTTGTGACTTAAGAGCGTGGCCAGAAGTGATTTTGGAGGTCCGGTGTAGAATTAGACTTGAATAGGCGAAGCTAGTATTTTGGCGAATTCCGGTTGATGGGGGAGATTTTGATCCGAGGGTCGGAATGGAATTTCGAGAGTTGCAGTAGCTCCGTTAGGTGATTTTGGATGTGCGGGTAAAATTTCAGGTCATTTGGAGGTGTTTTGGTCGGGTTTTTGAATGAATGTGTGTTTCGGAAGTTTTGAAGAAACTTAGGCTTGAATCCAATGTGAATTGATGATTTTAGTGTTGTATGATGTGTTTTGATGATTGGAACAAGTTCGTATGATGTTTTGGGTTATGTTGGTGTTTTTGGTTGAGGTCCCGGGGGCCTCGGGGTGATTTCGGATGGCTAAACAGAGGATTTTGGACTAAGAACATTGCAGAAAAGTGCACAGCTGTTGCAGGCCACTTTTGGCCTTTGCGTTCGTGGAGGGGTTCTTTGCGTTCGCGTAGTTGTGTTTTCTGGGCCATTGCATTCGCGTGATTGGCCTCACATTTGCATAGAAGGGCCTGGGGGCCCTGCCTAGTTTGTTCATCGCGTTCACGACGAAGGAGTCGCGTTCGCGTAGGATGATATCCCTGTGCATCGCGTTCGCGTAGAGGAAATCGCATAGTAGGAGGACTCAAAGCATCGCGTTCGCGTTCAGTGTTACGTGCTCGTGTAGGGTAAAATGGTGGTCAACAAAGTTGTTCTTCGCGAACGCGGGGGGCTTGACCGCGTTCGCGTAAGGTTAAAGCTGGGCGACAGAAGGGTTTATTTATGATATTTCATCCACGACCCATTCATTATTTCCTCCATTTTTGAACCACCTCAAGAGCTTTTTGGTAGAAATTGAAGAGGGTTGTGACGGGAATCGATTGGAGGTAAGTCTTGTGACCTAGAAATGCTATTTTATTGAAGAATCCACCTTTAATTCTTGGAAGATTGGGTGAAAAATTGGAAGAACTAGGGCTTGGTTTTTGAAATGAAAAATTTAGGATTTGAGGGGGCATTTGAACTCCGATTTGGATAAACTTGATATGTATGGACTCGTGGCGAGACGAGGAATCCGGTGATGTGAATTTTGTAATTTTTCGGGAAGCGGGCCCGGGGCTCGGGTTTTGCTAGTTTCGAGATTTTTGCTATTTCTCTATTGTTTTCGATTGGGTATTGTTCCCTTAGCATATTGTGATGCATTCGCTCTGATTTTGGTTAGATTTGACGTGCGTGGAGGCCGATATGAGGGGCAAAGTTGTCGCGATCTAGAGATTTCACCGGTTCGAGGTGAGTAATACTTGTAAATGATATCCTGAGGGTTTGAAACCCCGGGTTTGCACATCATAGTGCTGTATTGAGGTGACTTGCACACTGGATAACAGGCGTGGGGTAGAGCACCATTGGGGATTGTGACTTGTTTCGTCCCGCTTAATGAAATAACTACCTAATTGATTAAAGCTAGTTGATATCCTTATAAAAATGGATTAATTGTCGTAATTGGGCCTCGTGCCAACTGATTGAATCCTTTAGTTATTATTATCACTATTTCCATGATAATTGGCATGTTAAATGATTTCAGTCCTGAGTTAAACACTGTTTTGAAATGTCTAGTCATACTTCTAAGGTTTTAAAACTTAAACTACATTTTCTGACGTTTGGAGCTGAGAACTATTACTTGACATCACCCTAGTGGCTCATATGCATGTTCTGGACTGAGGATGGATTGGGTTGCACGCCACAGCGGTGTAATATTGATATTGTGCATGGGCTGTAGGAGCTCCTCTGGAGTCTGAATCCCCACAGTGAGCGCGGGTACCCAAATGGATCGGGCTGCGCGCCGCAGCGGTCATGTGCATTGCATTGCATTCATGCATTGGTTCCTGTTTGTACTACGTGTCATGACATTTAGCACTCTCATGTCATTGGCATCCATGCTACTTCTTGCACTGTTTACCAGATACCCTATTGTTATTTGTTGGTAAAGTGCTGTGCCCGAGGGGCTGACTTATGTGCTGACTTGCACTATCTGATATCGCATTCATATGCTTGATTGATGGAAGAGGATATTTTCAAAAGAGGTTTTTAAACTGAACCAAATATTGTCTAAAGGATTTTCACGGTTTTTACTCTTTTCTTACAGTGTCGTACTGTCCTATATAGCATAATGGAGTGCTCTTACGTGATTTCTTGCCGCTCAGTTATTATTTACTCTTATTACTCATTGAGTTGGAGTACTCACTTTACTCCCTGCACCTCGCATGTAGTTGCAGGTATTGTTCACCCGAAAGCGGGTTAATAGATGATTGAAGGTATTACTGTTGGTATACTACTGTAGTAGACAAGGTGACCGCCAACGTTCGCGGCACCAGACTTCATCTTTTGATTTCAGATTTTATTTTGTATATTATTAATGGCCCAGTAGTTGTGTTCAGTCTTCTTTAGATGCTCGTGACTTGTGACACCCCGGTCGGGCTGTGTTGGGTGGTAAATATCAGTTATTAGTGCCATTAGGTCGTATTATTCATTCATTTATGTTTAATAAATGTTAAAAATGGGCATTGTTACTCTGTTGGCTGGCCTTGTCTTCACGAGAGGCGTCATTACGACCGGGTTTGGGAATTGGGTCGTGACAATGCCTCCCTGCACCCTATTCATGTACCTTCAATGAGAATCCTATGTGTTCCCAATCCCTTTCACCCCTATGTGCAAACATGCTTGCTAAAGTGCCTGTGAATCTGAATGTTCTATAATTGATTGGCTGTCTACTTAATTTGCTCTCTTCAGAACTGATTTCAAAATGTTATCAGTATTCTTCTAAAAAATGGTTTTCATTCCTCACATTTTCTTAAAACCGGTCTATTCTAGAAAATCTCTTTCACTCCTAAAAAAGTTGTCTACACACTGTTTTCAATAAGTCTTTCAAACTATGTCAAACACTCTCACTTACTCTTAGGTTATTAAGTTATGTCCCTCTGATATGTGTACTGCTTAGGGATCCTTGAGATCTCTTTGAACTCTGGAATATCAGGGCTGGATCTTCCACACTGCACATAACTTGTCACTATTTGAGAAAAGTCTTGGTGTGAGCACTGCCAGGGATCCATGATGTCCTTAGGGAATTCTGACACACCTGGACACTTGTTGGCTATGAGATTTATGAGAAATTTGAGACTACATTGAAGGCCTGGTACTCCCAGGTTTACTTTGGGCCTGCTTCAGGCTCCTTATAGTATCATTTTACATTTCATCTGTGTAATTTATTCAATCCTGGTCTGTAATAATTATTTATAAATAGATATTGGGTGGGTAACTAGTGAAAGGGGAGGGTTGCTATGTGATTTTGTGGGGGTAAATTGGGTAGAAACCATGCTTTAGGTGTTGCATTATGTTGAGTTGTTGTAGAAATCATGTTCTAGGTTTGTATGACGCGTTAGATATCATGCTTTAGGATTGTTATGCTTACTCGCATTCAACCATGCAAAATTTGTGCATTAGATACCTTGACTTAGGACAAGCACGTTTATTGTTTCTGCATATCACATGTTATAGTTCATCATCTCACTTCTGAATCTGTATACGTCACTATCACTTATAAATCCTGCCATTAAGTCACTAATACTTTTTAATAAAGATAGCCTTCCCCCATGTGCATTAGAAATCCTATTTTAGGACTACTCGTGCATTTTATTTGAGACATGTCGCTAAAATAAATAGGTTAAAACAGCCCTCACACATATGTATCATGTTTAGGTATGAACCAGTATAAAATCACCTGCTATAATATTCATCACTTAGATAAGCATGCCTATAGGATAAAAAACTTCAAACTGTTTAAGTAGTCCCCAGATTGTGATTGCATATACACACCTAGGCAAGCCTTAGGCTGTTAAGTAACTGTGAAACCTTTTTTGTTTATGTGTGAAATTGTCCAGGCTTAACATGCTATAACACCAGTAGGTAAACTGGTTAGGATTCTACCACTACCCTTAAAACAAACCCTGCATATCCTGTATCTGTAACACTCGTCTAGATATCATGTTCTTAGGCTTTCTGAATTGCCTATGTATATGTGGAGGTAAATATGAGTTATTTGTTGTCTCCTAGATTTTTCCCCTTTAAACACCTTAGGATTTTCTAGAACTCCCTAAGTCTAGAGGTCCTAAACTCTTCTGGGGCCACAAGGAAGGGATGGGTAACAGCACGCTTATAGGTCGTTAATCAAGTTCGCTTATATAACCATTAATGGGAGGATAATGGGTAGTAAAAGGATATGATGACATGCACCCTAATGTCACGTGTAGCCCCTCTAGTTGAGGAGGATTACCAGGCATTTCACAGATTGATCCTGCAGGCTAATCAACTTAGGACTTCCCTTTCCCAATTCCTATATGTGTTTAAACTATCTAAACTTCTTTCATATGTGTGCATTGGATCATCTCAACTTCTTTGATCATATATTTAGATTGTGAAAACTACCTTTATTTGCAAAAATGTGCTAAGACTACTTACTTGTTAATTGACTAATTAGCATAATTTAAGTTCAGCCTAGACACACCGTTGCCCACCGCGAGGGGTGCCTAACACCTTCCCTTCAAGGTTATTTCGAGCCCTTACCCTAATCTCTGGTAATGCAAAACTGGTTATATGAGTTAATTTCTCTAGGTGCCCTAACGCACCTTAATCCGTTAGGTGTCGACTCTTGAAATACCCAATTCCAAAAAGGAAATAAGTTGAGGACTTCCCCGCAAAGAGGAAAAAAGGGGGCGCGATAACATGGCGACTCTGCTGGGGATATTTTAGGATCTTACCATAACGAACTTATTTTTGTGAATTAGTCTTAAGCATGCTTTATACCGTGCACGCTACCCCTTATTTGAATTTAAATTATTTTCAAGCATTTATGATGTTCTTTATTTCCTAAAACTGACTCGTCTCTTTGTTTTCTTTTTCTGTAACTGTCTTTCAATTATTTACATACTGCATTTCTCATTTTTTTAACGTTCAAATACCCCACACCATGTTATTTATTATTGCATAAATCATGCTCAACATCATATTCCACTGGTGCGTAATCAATCCTATAGCAACGTATGATGAGTGTTTGCGCTCTTCATGTATATCACCCTTTAAATTCGGAAAGGCGTATTTGCGGTAAAACCAGTCGATCAGCGGTGCGTTCGACGGTTCCGTGCCTTTCCCCCTCAAGTTATCCTCTTGAGGGTCCCAGTCTAGACCTTTATAGCCACCATATTCTGATTAATTGTGCATGTATCATGGTCAAACCTTGATAGGTTAATATGTTCTCCATATAATAACCCTTTAAGACAAGCCTCGTCCAAAAGTCCATTGGCTTTTCCAAAATCCCAACGGACGCAACCACGATTGTGTGCCTTAATTTTGGAGAAACAAGTGCCGATATGCTAATTATTTTTGTATAAATAGACAAAGCTGGAAGGGGAAAAGGCCTAACTATCTTTTGTTTTACAGAAAATGAGGCACAAAGTCCCCATATTCTGTATGGTCGGTAACATACCCCCACTTTTGCTAGATGGAGGGATCTTCCCTCAAGTGACCAAAATTATGTGAAAATAGTCTTAGAGAATTTGCCGTCACTGTTGGATCTTCAACCGAACAAAATGTTAATTGAGGCCGCACTTTGTTTTGGGATAAGGAAAGGGATGAGTTCCGCTTTGGGATATAGAAATGACTCATCTCCTAGAAGAAATAGGAGGATTTGCTGGGTTGCCATGGGATAGCCCTGGTTTGTTAGCACCTGAAAATTGCACCACTAGAGGGTTCCTTAAGATGATAGGGCTGAAGAAAAATGATGATTTGGAGTTCCTGAAAAACTCCTACATACCTTTCAACTTCCTCTATGAAAGATACAGTCATAGTAGCTCTTACCATATTTTTGATAATGAGCTCTCAATCACCTCCTTGGGCTGGGTTCATCGAAGGGTCTTCGTGTTTATGTGATTCTTAGGCATATTGGTATTCCCAATCCAAAGGGATATATATTTATCATGAAAATGGTAACAATAATTAAATTTGCAAATAGGATTCTAAAAATACGTGATCTATTCCCGAGCTAGTTTTTAGGGCATTTGATGCTAAAAAATGCTAAGTGTAGCGATAAAATACAAGCTAAGATGAAGAAATAAACAAACCGAGGAGGCTTGTTGCCTGAGCGTGAAGCGGATCGGTAGGGGTCACGAGGCCGAGGCTTGAGCCGAGATCGAGTTATTGGGGATAGTCGGGAAGGGGATAACAAGCAGAAATATGATTAAGTAAGGTTCTTTACGACCAATACTGAGCTATGTAATGAAAAACAGGCTAAGAGACCATGAATATAAGGGTGGCCTCGAGCCAATGAGAACAAATGACTTAGAAGAAAAGAGAGAGATATTATTGCTTTAATAGAGAAGTGGAGCTCTCTCTTACAAGGTGTTAGTGACTCCCTTTTTTATTGAAAAGGGGATGTCCAAACTAAGTACATAATCTTTTGACATGAAAAAAGGGACGAGATGTGACATTCTGTTAGATTTAAGTTGTGTGAGGGCTAGCGTCGAACCACTTGAATAGATCTGGCCGACCCTAGGTACATTCCTTGAGGGATTCTTGCATTCATCGGGCCTTTAGTAGATGTTCATTCTTGGCGAGGCATCGGTGGTTTTTGAGAGAGGTGACCGACCCGAGATCCCATGCTTTCGGGATCATTCTCTGAAGTATCACTTTGGGGGGGGGGGAGGGGAATCGGTTCCCCGATTTTCACCGCAAACAGTTAGTCTCCGTGTTTCTTAGAGGGAAGTGATAGGAAACGGTATGAGCACATTATTTCTTGATCCTTGGTAGCGGCATCATGCCTATGGCACAACTCTCCTATGACAGGTATCGAAGTACTTCTCCTTTTCTCTTCTTCGGGGCCACCCGAAAGGTTACGACCCTTGGAGTCATTTGCTATTGATTCGGTTTCCATGAATGCATTGATTGCGCATGCCGTTCTATTTTTTGAGGGCGGTAATGGCACCATCGATTGTACCATCTTGCCGTGTTCTGCTACTTTGAAGTTCCACCATCTTGCCGTGTTCGAGGCCCAGGCTTCAAGATTTCACGTCATACGTGCCCTGACTCCTTTTTTGATCTCTTTTTGATTAGACGAAATTGCACCGCCGTGATGCTATTGCTGTTGCTATTATTGCTGCTGCTGTTGCTATCAGCTCGAGGCGATGAGGCAAAGGGACGACTCCTTCCGACCTTGGGGGGTTCTTCTTTTAGATTATGCACTGCTGCTCAAGAGGGGGCTCGGATTATACACCGCTGCTCA
The DNA here is from genome assembly GCA_026770625.1 of Nicotiana glauca. NCBI lineage: Eukaryota > Viridiplantae > Streptophyta > Magnoliopsida > Solanales > Solanaceae > Nicotiana > Nicotiana glauca. The sequence goes on along the minus strand of MU738950.1, from coordinate 26,462 downwards.
CCCTCCTCCCTCGGCTTGGTGCGTTATACTCTTTTTGGATTTCTGGAGGGTGCGGCGGTGGTTCGTGCTAGCTGTTGCCTTTCGGGCCGGGGCAACGTCTTAAGAAGTGGTCTGGCGGGATTAATACTGGCAGGTTTCTCTACATCTTGATTTTTCACCCAGCCACTTCTTGTCTCCTTCTCCCACCTCTCTTCCTTTTGAAGATTCCATTATAAGGAATCGAGGTGGGGTACCTGAGGACCTCAAACTTGGAAGATATTGTCTTTGAGGTCACGCGTCCGAGGGGATGATGACAGAGATGTCGTAGAAACGTAGGCTAGACCCTTAGGTTTTTTATGTTTGCATATCTTCAGATTTTTCTTCCATGTGATGATCCCCTCGCAAGCTCTTATAATCTTATGTAAGGACCCCTCGAGGGCCGTTATTTATGTATTTCCTATGAATATGAATAAAACTATTCAGACTTCTTCTTTCCTTGCTTTGCTTTGTTTTTGAATGTTCTCATGCTCTTTGAGGCTCTTTGAATGCTTCATTTTTCTTGCGGACTATCGATATCTGACTTGAGTGCGAGTATTTGCTCTAATAGGTCCGGGTTATTGGGCCCTTCGAATCATTCGAAGATCATGCATTGAATTCCGAGAATGTTATCCCAGATAAAAGTTGCCTTCGAGTACCCGAGCTCCCTATTGGTCTTTGATGTAGATATCCCTTTTTTGGAGTGTATAGGATTGACCTTTATATTTGCTTGGGGACCCCCTTGAACCATTGTGGAGCTTTTTGATTGATAAGATGGCTCTGTGTAGGGTTTCTTGTGTCCCGACCCAAAATAAGAACAGTAACATCAGGCTGCTGGATCATTATCGTAAAGGCGAGGGTAATGTCTTCGGGCTTTGTGATGTCCTTCGATAGGAGGCCTGACCGAAACTAGCAGGTTTAGGGATACTGTTGGCTTCCCAAATGCAGCCTCTGGGCAGATATCTACCTGTGATTAGATCATTCTGACCGATGTTCGGGGGTCATTTCATATGATCGTTCGTCAAGATGCAACTGCATCTGCTGGCCATCTTCCGTTGGCTAAGGCCTTTGTGCGTCGACTTTGTGTTGGTGAAGGCATTGCTGGCCTTTAGGATCTTTACTTTATCGTGATGGGGACTTCCGAGGCTGCCTATCATACTGGCGCACGATATGGCGCTGATGGCCAGTGCCCTTGGTTGCTTTCGCATCCTTGGGGGTCGTCGGTACCTGCCTTTAATGGCTACTTTATTTGGAGAAGGCAGAGATCGAGCTCAGGCGAGTCGTTCCACCCGGGCGTTGGTACCACGCCTTCAATGCCCTCGTCAGTTGTTTGCAGGGATGAAAGGATGTCCTTCGAGTAGCATGCCCTAGGTTCCACCGATTCTATCTATGATGACGGTGAATTTAGCAGTTGTTCTCTCTTTCCTCCATTGTGGGCGTTGTTGGTGTCTGACGGTGCCTTGGGGTGTAGATACGTCCCCTCCCGGGACTGTAGATCTCTAGACGGGTAGCATCAATAATGAGATATGTGATGTGATGGGGCCTTTTATCTAAGCGAGGTTGCTTTACGCTTCTGAGGAGAATGCATCGATCAAGCCGAGTGCTTCTGGAGCCCTTGATTCTCGAGGACGGGCCCACAATATGGGAGCTATTTTATGGAGCATGTGGCTTTTGTAATGTGTGCTTCGCCCCTTCTGTCCTTAAAGCGAACCCCCTTTCTGTTTATATCAGCTGCAGAAAAAAAGTGGAGTTTTTGGAGTACCTTAAGGACGACGTTAATTTCGCTAGAGTGGCTCGTGGGGAGGTAAGAGCTCAAGTGCGAACTTATGCTTTGGAGGGGGTGGATGCCTCAGAAAAGGTCTTTGTCTCTCGAGGCCCTACTCCCTTTGTGGCAGCGTCAAAGTTTAGTCGGGTATGACCGGGAAACTCTGGATTTTGATCTTTAGGGCTGAGATAATTTAAGACTTGGGCCGAAGTGATATTAAGCTGAATCAAGGCAGATCGGGAGATGGCGATTCGCATGAGGGATGCTACTGACGTCCAAGATATATTGGAGCGAGCCTTTGACCGAGGGCAGAGAGTCGAGGAATGTGTTCGTCTTAGATCCGAAGAGGGGTACTCGAGCATGTTGGTGCAAGGGGTTCCGGTGTCCCAGAGGAATTGGCTCGAGCAAGGTGAAGAACCTGGTGCTTGATTACTTCTTGTGGAGGGTGAAATTTTTACAAGCTATGGCTTCTTTTGGTGTGGAGTGTCGATTCTGCCGTTTTGCTACGTTGCTCCTGATTCACGTAGAGTATGCCTGTAGATGGAGAATGCGCCTTTTTTCGCGCACACAATATATAAGAAGGAATTTGAAAATTTGTAACTTTGGTACCTTTTTTCTCTATTTGTTGCTCTCGATTGGATTGGCCGATTTTGGACGTTCAGTGGGATCCTTGTAGGCCCAGAACTGATCAGGCAGATCGGGGGTTCTTAGGCATGATTTTTGACGTGAGCGGGTTTCAGGACCCTTTGGCCTGGCTGCTTCGGCTAGGCCCTCGATTTGTGCCCGTGCAGGTAGGTAGCAGTTGTTTTTTTTTTTTCCGTTTTCAGCAATTTTTGGGTCTAGTCCCTAAGCCATATTGTAACTCAAGCTGAAACTGATCTTTGGGATTTTTCCGGGCCTCATGGGCGAATGTTGATGGTTTTTTTGCGCTTTGGGTCGAGGTAAACTTGCGAGCATGTGGCCCAAAAATGTAATCGACAGATGACGATCTCTTTTGAGTCGTGCCCTTAGGCATCCTGTAGTTTAATTATTTTTGGGTCCAGTCTCCGAGTCGTATCATGACTTCAAGATTCTATTGTCCCTCGAGCTTTTTCCCGCCTGTATGGGTGGACGATGATGGCCCTTTGTGCTTTTTGTTGAATTTGATCTTGCAGTCACGTGGTTTGAAGATCTGATGACGGTATCATCTGGGCCATGCCCTTAGGCATGCTGCATTTTAACTATCTTGGGTTTAGTCTCTGATCCACATTGTGACTCGAGCTTCAATTAACCCTTAGGTTTTTTGTTGCCTGCATGGGCGGATGATGATGGACCTTTGTACTTTGGGTTGAAGTGATCTTGCGCGCGTGTGGCCTGAAGATTTTAATTGGCTGATGATGGTATCGTCCGAGCCATGCCCTTAGGCTTATTGTAATTTTCGGGCCCAGTCTCCAAGTCGCTTGTGACTCGAGCTGCGATCGACCCTTAAATTTCATTGAGTTTCCGGGCGGCGACAGTGGCGCTTATGTCGTGCCCTTAGGCATGTTGCAGTTTTTGGCTCCAGTCTCTGAGTCGCGTTACGATTCGAGCTGTAATCGACCCTTAAATTCCATTGAGTTTCTGGCGATGGTGGCACTTATGCCGTTTGGTCGTAGAAATCTTTTCATATGTTCCTCGTAGGCTTGCATAGTTAACTATTTTTGATCTGGTCTCCGAATCGAGTTACGATTCGAGCTCATTTTAATCCTCAAGTTGTCAAGATTTTTTAGCCGGCGACAATGGCTCTTATGCTGTTTGGTTGTAGAGACCTTTCAATATGTGGCCCGTAGGCTTGCTTAGCTAGCGACAATGGCTCTTATGTTGTTTTTTTTCCCGTGGGCTTTTTGTAGGCTTTGTATCCACTCATTAAGGTCTTTTTGTAGTATTTTGCCTGACTTGTCGTCAGTTCCAGAGGAACCTTGATTTCAAGTCGTTGTCGGCGATGTTTCGAGCACCTCATAAGGTTCATAGCTCTTAGGTTGAGTAGATCGACACTCTTGTATTTTTGGGAGCCAACATTGTCAGAGCTCATTTTTGCCTGTGGAGGGAAGCCTGTTTTAACCAGTTCTTTTCGAGATGTATTTAGAGGATTTTTTAGCGACAGTGGGGCATTCCCGAATCGCATTTTTGGGCTTTATCAGCTGTTTTGACCATAGTCATTTGCATTTGGCCGTGGCCATTTTTGATACCGAGCGGCAGTTTTAGGCGTCTACACCGAGGGTATGCCCTTTAGGGATTCTCACAAATGCGATGTATAGCCTAAACTGTGAGATTTTCCATACCTGTTGAGGTCTTACAGTTTGACATGCCTGTTGAGGTCTTACAATTTGTGGAGAATAGATCTGGTTATATCGAGGTTTCCCGCAAGGGTCTCACAATTTCAAATTTTCCAGTATGTGGAGATTGGCGGCAGTCTCTGAGTCATCAAGTAATTTAAGCCTGAAGACCGCTTCTCATGAGCTCGGAGTTGCCTCATAAGGGCTTGATGAGCCCGGTGTCCCGACCCTGGGGTTATCCGGGTACCAATTTTTTTTAAGTCTTCGAGTATCTCGAGATACATCTGGCGAAGAGGTTTTTCCTGTGAATACGCCGAAACAATTTTCTTCGATGCGTGGAATGCCAAAAAAATATTCTTTATTATTTGGAGAAAATATATATTGTAAATACATGTCGTCCCATTGTTATGAGTTTGGCCCATATGGGTGTGACTTCTCTGATTATCTAATATGCTTACAAGATTTTGTATTGGAATTTAGATGAGAGGATTGCGATCTCGTTGGATCCCCTACTTGGGGGTATGCAACCCTGCTAATAATCTTGTTGGAGGAACCTCCTTCATGTTAAAAACCCAGTTTAGGAAAGAATGCTCGACAGGCCCCGTGGGGACCACGTATTCCCGAATGACGTTCAGAGCTATCGAATGCCTCAGCTGACTGCCTGCATATAAGTTATCAAAAAGAAAAGAAAGGAAACAACAAAAGGGGTGGAGTAGTTCTTCCTTTATGCGAAGGGCTTAGGCGTTGTTTTGGGGAGCGAATCCTGCCGTAGCCTTCTGCCACATTCGGCCAGGCCTGACAAAAGATGTGGTTATGCTTTCCCTTTCACCCCTTTGAGGGCAATGCCGGCAATGTGACATATGGTGATGGATCTTCTCTCATTGCTTGTAGCTAAATACTTTAGCCCTGCGTTTGTCGTAGGGTTTCACCCCTTTGTCGGAGCAGGGTCAGAGTCGCCTCCAAGCGACGTATCCGCTGTCGTATGTATAAAGTGTCCGTGCCCTATACGCTTGACATATCAGCCCGAGCTCGGGTGGGTTGCGCAGGGGGAGCGATCTGGTTTTTGTGGCAATTTCCATCAGGAACCTATCAGAGATTCGGCGCGAGAGCGATGTCGGTTCGGATTGTCCTATCACCTTTGGCCTGACATCGTCGGTATGGCCGAACCACCTGTACTCATAAACACATGTTTTGTTTGAAATAAGTCGAATGAAAGAGGGGATTACCAATACGTTAATACGATGCCGAGGTGGAATCTCGGAGTCCCTTTCCTCGGGCGCGAGGGTGTCGTTTGGGAGCATTTTCCGGGATTGTCCCTTTTCGGTGACGGGCATTTGCACTCTACACTTTATGGATCTTTGTGGGGTGCTGCCATCCTATTACAGCCGTGGCTCGCTGGCTCCCTTTTTCCCGATCTCCTTCCTCCCTTGGAGCTGTATCTGGATCTACACGCTCGATGATACTTTGCGGCGACCTTTGTTGAATGGCATAGTTGTTTCTCTTTTGGTCCTGTGACCCTGAGCGCCTCGTGGTTCCTATGGTGGACTATTGTTTCCTTGGAGAGGTTCCGATTGAATAGGTGTGAGCCGCCTAGAGTTCCTGGCTTCGCTTACGGTGACCACTATGCTTGGTACTGCAATGTTGAAGTCGTACTCTATCGGGTGAGATTTCCTCACCAGCTGTGTCTTCTTGAATCTGGTACCATTTGAGGTTCCTCGAGGGTGTTATCATCGGGCTTCTGCCTTGTTATTGTGAGGCGTGTTGCATCTCGAGTCATCCCTTTCGTTCACGACACACGGATGATGCATCCATTCGCTCGGTGTCAGCCTATTTGCCGGGAATCTGCCTGGATATGCCAAACCCGAGGAGGTTTCCGGACGGTCGTCTATGGACCTGATTCAGGACTGGTGTTAGTTGTGGGCATCCAACCAAGCCTTGGCCGAATATTTGACCAGGCTTTGCTTGAAATGCCCTAAAGTCACTGGGTATGCTTCGTTTAGGTTTTGGGCGAAGGCCTGTACTGCCCAACCACTTGAAACCGGGAGCAGTCTCGTTCGTCCTATCGAGGAGCAGGGTGCAGCTTCCCGTAACACTTTATTTCTTCTCCATTCGGCCTCAGGTGTATTGGGCCCTCTTGGTATTGCTTTGATGGTGCCGACGTGTGATTGCACCGACCCTACTGGTACGGTGAGCGGGTTCACGAGGTCAGGTGTCGGGTAGTGGCGCTGCATCATGGTTTCTTTTAGGAGAGTTTCTTCAAATCTCCTTATCGAGACGGTCTTGAGTTCAATTTTTTAGAGGTCGCTGTTCCTGAGCGAGCATGCATAAGTGGTGATACGCCCGTAAGGATTCGAGATCCTGTCATACCTAGGGAGATTTGTCATTTTTGACTTTCGTGAAATGAGTTCTGGGATCGTATCTTCGGGAGACGGTTCTTGTTGGAGTTTCCGCGAGCATGAATCGATCCTTTCGATGAGGTCTTCTAACATCCTTACTACGATGGCGGTAGGTTTCCGGTCCGTCGTTGCCTGATTTCTTGGGTGCTGGCTCGACATTAGGAGAAATTTTTGGTGTTGCCATGTTGGGAGTTTCCGGGCGACTCTGCAGCTGAGTGATAGCCAAATGTCATTCCTGCAACATTTCAAAAATAATATGAAGATTAACTTCATATTCTAGTCGGGCTGGGAGTTTTTGGGCTTCCTGTTGGTCAACGTGCTGTATGCCGTCATTGGTGTGCGACACTTCGTTGCCCCACTGCATTGTGTGCAGGACCGCATCCACTCGAACTGATCTAGGTGCATTATCGGGGTCCTGCGGTGTTGCGCCAGCCGTTGGAACGGCCATACTGTTCCCTTTGTAATTTTTTGGGGATATCGTTCTCGATTTCCCTTATCGAGCTGGACATTAACCTGAAATCGAAAGATCTTGGGCAAGAAAAAGTGTGAAAGATATCGTGTGTTCGAGTGACGAAACTAGCAAGAAAATAATTCCTATTATTTTTAGCCCCACGGTAGGCACCAAACTATTTACCATGAAAATGGTAACAATAATTAAATTTGTAAATGGGATTCTAAAAATATTTGATCTATTCCCGAGCTAGTTTTTAGGGCATTTGATGCTAAAAAATGCTAAGTGTAGCGATAAAACACAAGCTAAGATGAAGCAATAAACAAACTGAGGGGGCCTGTTGCCCGAGCACGGAGTGGATCGATGGGGGCCTCGAGGCCGAGATTGAGTTATCGGGGATAGTTGGGAAGGGGATAACAAGCAGAAATACGATTAAGTAAGATTCTTTACGGCCAATACTGAGCTACGTAATGAAGAACAAGCTAAGAGACAATGAATATAAGGGTGGCCTCGAGCCAATGAGAACAAATGACTTAGAAGAAAAGAGAGAGAGAGAGAGAGAGAGATATTATTGCTTTAATGGAGAAGTGGAGCTCTCTCTTACAAGGTGTTAGTGACTCCCTTTTTAGAGAAAAGGGGATGCCCAAACTTAGTGCAGAATCTTTTGACATGACAAAAGGGAAGAGATATGACAGTCCGTTAGCTTTACATCGTGTGAGGGCTGGCGTCGAACCCTTGAATAGATCTGGCCGGCTGCAAGTGCATTCCTTGAGGGATTCTTGCATTCGTCGGGCCTTTAGTAGAAGTTCATTCTTGGCGAGGCATCAGCAGGTTTTAAGAGAGGCGACCGACCTGAGATCCCGTGCTTCCGGGGTCATTCTCCGAAGTATCACTTCGGGGGGGGGGGGGGGGATCGGTTCCCCAATTTTCATCGAGCACAATAGAATCCATACTAGGCTGGCCATGGTGGCCAAACTTTGATGGACGAGATCGAGGGACAAACATATACTATTGTCCCTATGATCATTGCAGACATGTACCGGGCCGTGGAACGCTGTTAGAAGGGGTTCAAATTCTTTGAGGGTGGTAATTTGCTATTACAAATCTGGTTGTTAGAACATCTCCAAAGGGGCTAATACCGCCAAGAGTTTACACGAAGTCCATGGAGCAACCACATAGCCTTCCATCACCCTAAGAGAGTGACTTACATTCTAGATATGTTTGCTCAACCTAAGGACGCTATAGGATGGGTGCAATTTTTCAAAAAGTTGACTGAGGAACAGGTTCAGTGGATGTTCGAGTGGTTCCCCACCGACGAGCTCATCATCAAATCCAAAGACGTCCCACATTTGGTATTGATCGGATTAAGGGGACATACCCTTATGCTCCCCTCAGGGTTATGCGATAGGCAGGCAGGGGACAGGTCGTACCACGGGTCGCTGAAATGAGTCACTTCAGAGCTGATTTCCAAGGTGATGCCATCCTATATAAGAATGAAGCACAACATATGTGGACTTTAAAGATTATTATGGAGAAGGATACCATCGAGCCGGATCAATATCATGCTGGCCACTCATTCTTTTACCCCTCATGGTTGGATAACAATCTGTCAGGAATCTTTGAGCCAAGGGTTGGTCTAGAAAATAGGGTCATAGATGAGTTTGCTGTAGCAGAAGTGAAGTACAACAAACTGTACAAAAGAGTTCGAGAGTCTGAAGCTGAGCATATAGCGTAGCACAAGGCTGATATGAAAATGATTAACAAGTGGAAAGAAAGAGCTATTAAATCCAATGAAAGGTTGGAATATCTGGAGTACAGTCTGATGGAATTGGAAGGGAAAATGAGAAAGAGAGTCACTGATTGCCAGAACGCTGAGGGAAACGAAGGAGGGCATCTGGCAAGGGCATTTTTGCTATTGAACCTGCGCGAGCTCGAAAAGTTGATTGACAATAGCATTCAGTCCGGAGAGGGTCCTTCTGAGACCAAGTAGATTAGATTTACTTGGTTTTCTTTTAACTGTAATAAGGCCAAGTGCCATTAGCAACATTATCTTGTTTAGTGTCGTTTTGGGTCGTTTATTTTTACATTAATGAAATGAGGCAATTATTGGCACTAAATTTCTCCAAATTTATTTGTCGCTAGGCCTACCACGAGCACAACGAGGCTCCTAAATTAGGACATGAATTTACATTCTCACAATTTGTGTTTAAATACTACAAACATTTCAGAACCCTTACTGACTTATTTACTTTTTGTTTTCTTTATTTCTTTATTCCCATCCCCTAAGGTTGGTTCGCACATACTGGCATCATCAGCGTATCACACCAGATCTGGAGGCCCTCCACCACCTCCTCCTCCAAGTAATACAAAGAGCAAAGGGAAAGCTAAATGAATGACTTAAGTGGTATTCGAAAGGAAAATGTGGAAAATGCAGAAACTTCAGACGGACGGAATACTCCGGCACCAAATGATTTAGTTTTAAGATTAGAAAATAGATACTGGAGCTACATGGAGAACTTGAGCAGGTCCATAACCTGGAAAACCTATCTCTCACGTTGAATGTCCCCGACTTCAACCAACAAAACACCAAAAACCCAACGCCTCCCCAAAGCACACCAAACCAGCATCCACAAAACCCTCCCACACTACATCAATATGCAACTCCACCTCAAATTCTCAATCCCGTACCAATACCAACCCCGCCATAACGCCATCATCAAACAATGCAATACTTGCCAACCGCTACTTATCACACTCCCCAGAACATACCACAACCCATTCTCGAACCAACGACCATCACTACACCCAGATTCCTAGCACTTACCAAAACAACCCTATATATGTGGAAAACATACCTCACTCTACTCAACCAACCTCCTATACACCAGAATCTACTGAGAAGGACCTGCTCACCAAAAACATGGCCGGGGAACTAAAGAAATTAACGAGTCGAGTTCAGGGTGTCGAAGGAGGAAAAGGGATAGAAGGTTTGAATTGTGAAGACTTGTGCATACAACCGGATATAGAACTATCGGAGGGTTAGAAACCTCCCAAGTTTGAGATGTTTGATAGTACAGGTGATCCCAAGGTTCATCTAAGGACCTATTGTGACAAACTCGCCGGGGTCGGAAAGGATGAAAAGATCCGGATGAAGCTTTTCATGAGGAGTCTTAGGAGATACGCTTTGTCCTGGTACATCAACCAGGATCCTAAGAAATGGTACCGATTTAGGTTCAACAAAAAAAATGCGCCAGATGTTTTCTACATTAAGAACCTAAAAAAGAAGCCCACCGAGACTTTCCACGAGTATGCTACTTGTTGGAGGTCATAAGCAGCCAAAGTCAGACCATCTTTAGATGAGGAACATATGAATAAATTTTTCATCAGAGCACGGGTTTCGTAATACTATGAAAGGTTCATGGTTGTTGAATACCATAAATTCTCCGATATCATCAAACTCGGGGAAAAGATCGAAAAAGACATCAAAAGAAGGATGGAAACAAACATTGAGGCATTACATGCCACAAACAAGGCATTAAAATTAGGCGGCATGTCAAAAAAGAAAGACGTTGGGGCAGTAATGGTGGCTAAGGGCCCAAAATCTCCACTCACATATCAAATACCTCCACCCATATACCAAACACCCCCACCCATATACCAAACACCTCCACCTACAGATCAACCCTCATCTCTTAGATATTCCCAATCGGCCACCGTCTATCATACTTATAATTCCCAACCATCTCATTTCTAGTCACCTCTAATCGCCAAAATTATTCAAGACCACGACCTAATTTTGACCGCAAACCACCTAGACAATACACCGCCATTGCTGAACCCATCAACCAGCTGTATGAAAGGTTGAAAGTTGCTAGTTATGTCACTCTTATTCCCATCGTGGCAGTAAAGAATCCATCCAAATGGGTCAACCCAAACAAAACTTGTGCATACCATTTTGGTATGAAAGGTCACACCACTGATGGGTGCGGAATATTGAAAGATAAAATCAAGACACTGACTGACAACAAGGTCATACAGGCAAAAGAAGCTGCACCCAATGACCGCAACAACCTTCTCCCGAATCATAGGGGTGGTGGATACATGTGAGAGATATGGATGAAGAATGGGATCCTGAGGGGTCAATCGGGCTTATTCGAGAAGGCGATGACTTTAAAACCGCAATCACGCTTACTCCTATCGTAGCAATCACCAATCGAGGTTGAGGTAGCTGCATCGGTTCCATTTGAGGTAGAGGTAGCTCTACCTGCGGCCACCCATGTTCCCTTTGAAGTGGAAGTGGCCACACCTTTCACAGTGACATTATCAAACACAACTCCTTTCTATTCAAAAGAAATACCTTAGGATTATGTTGCCGAATCTAGGAAAAAAGGAAAGGCAAAGATGGAGGAGTGTGATACTACACAAGGAATGACTAGGACCAGAAGTATCTATACACCTGAACACTTTGAGGGACCAAGTAAGGATTCCACTACCAAGTAGCCTGTCATTGAAATGGGACCAAATGACCTTTGGAGTAAAGTAAAAGCAAGGGAATAATCCGTCATCGATCATATGAACAAAACCCAAGCTCAGATATCCATACTATCACTGTTGCAAAATTCAGAGACGCGCAAGAATGCATTGATGAAAATGTTGAGTGAATCTTATGTACCTAACAATATCACCTACGGAGAGATGGCCAACATGGTAGGACAGGTGCTGGAAAGTCATAAGTTAATCTTCCACGAGGATGAGCTACCGGCTGAAGGGTTGAATCATAACCTAGCATTGTATATCACGATGCAATTTGAAGACAAATTCATTGATGGAGGTTCAAGCCTCAATATTTTTCCATCGGAAACTTTGAAAATATCAGGTAAAGGTTTCTGTGAAATACGGGCAGGAAGCATGAACATGAAAGCCTTCGATGGGTCTCAAAGGTCCACGATTGGGGAGATTAATCTTTGTCTGTAGATGGGGCCAACTTGGTTCGACGTTGAATTCCAGGTGCTTGACATATCAGCTTCGTACAATCTTCTATTGGGCCGACCATGGATATATGCCGCTGGGGCTGTGGCTTCTACACTACACCAGGCCTTGAAATTCGACTGGAACCATTAGGAGGTGATCATCCATGGGGACGGGAGTAACCCCATTTACACCAGTCAAACCATCCCGATTATCGGGAATAGAAAAAGTCTAAGAGGGGAAACCTATCATCACATCGAATATGCCAATGCCGTTGAGAAAGGAAATAGGCGGAGTAAAAAAATAGAAAACATACAAGCATGGTCTGGGTATGAACCTGGCAAAGGGCTTGGGAAGAATTTCCATAGCATCACCAAACCCGTACAGCTGAAACGTCATGGTACTACCTAGGGGCTTGGATACCATTATACAAGGTAAGAGTATGATGGCTGGTCACCTTCATGGGGTGGACCTTATTACCCTCTCGAGCAACCAGTGTCATATGTGGATCAGACTTTTCACCAAGCTAAAACAATATGGGGAACTACAGAAGAAGAAGCATTAGCTAGGCTGAGGAATCTATTCCTGGAAGACGAAGACATGGATTGCAGTGCAATAATTGAGGAGGAGGAGGAAGAAGACCTCACTATTCAGATTGTGGAGAAGGGAGTTGTTCTCAAGAACTGGACTGCCACACCATCCCGGGCCCGCCGAGTCCCTGGGTAGCTTGGAATATTTTATTTCTATAGCCATTCTAGGCATCTAAGATTTTCAGTAATTTTGTTTTAAAAGACTTACTTGTTTAAAAATAAATGCTCGATTCATCGAGGCATACTTTTTTCGATGTTTTCTATTTTAATCAAATGCATTGCTCTTTATTATTCATTATTATCTTCCATACTTTTTATTTCTACAATATTATTATTACTTTTCCTGATGAACCGATGACTGTGACATGTAATGAGGCAACACAATATGAGGATAGTGACTCGGATGAAGAAATACCCGAGGAAGTCGTAAGGGAGGTTGAGAACTTTGAGAATAAGCCTAAGTCCAACATGGACTAAACTAAAGTAGTAAATTTGGGAGACGACGAAACCGTTAAGGAGACTCACATCAGCATTCACTTATCACCGACAATGAAAGGGGAGTACATTCATTTCTTGAATGAGCACGAGGATATCTTTGCATTGTTATATGATGATATGACCGGTCTACGAACGTCCATAGTTGCCCAGAAGTTGCCTACCAATCCCATGTGTTCGCCTGGTGAAGCGGAAACTCAAAAAATGCAAACCAGATATAAGCCTGAAAATCAAGGAGGAAGTTACTAAGAAGATCAAAGCCAAAGTCCTCAGGGTGGTTGAGTACCCAACCTGGTTAGCCAACATTATACCAGTTTCAAAGAAAGATGGAAAGGTCAGAGTATATGTCAACTATCAAGAATTAAACATAGCGAGTCCCAAGGATGACTTTTGTAAGGCCCCGAAAAATTTTGCTAAGTAATTTAGGATTTTGTTGTGCCAGGTAGGATAATTATAATATTTTATGTGCTATTAACATGATGGAATCAATTGGATTTGGTATATAAGTCTATAAGTCTTTTAATAAGTAAGGTGAAGTCTAATGGGAGGCCTAAGTCTAAGTCAAGTTAGAAAATTCCTTAATCGGCTAAAATTTCAAATGAGTTTGCACAAGTCCCCACTTTAAACAAGCATATATATATATATATATATATATATATATATATATATATATATATATATATATATATATATATATATATATATATATATATATATATAAGGTCTTATGTGATGAACAACCTATCACATGAAAGGTCTTCAATTCTAGTTTTCAACGCTTCAAACTGTTTGTCATTTGGACATTCCTACACAAAGTATGATCAAATTACCAAAGGCTGGATTTACGACCAATTTTGTGATCGCAAATCGACCATGCTGACCGCATATGCGTCGCATAGCGAAGCAGTGTCGAGCAAAACATTATGCTATCGCATGTTGATTATACTGTAGCATAATCGATTATGTTGTCGATTATGCTGCAAGAATGCTGCCCACATTTCGATTATGCTATAGTATAATTGCACCACTATTTGACTTCGGGGGTCTTTTTTGGAAATTTCCATATCCGAACCCAGTTTGATAAATAAGCTTTGGGGCTTCATTTGGGACTATTTTTACACTAAATCTAGAGAGAGGTGAGAGCATTTAGGGAGAGAAAGAGGAACCTAGCCTCCTAATCATCAATCTTGCACAAACCCTCAAGAATCAAGCATGCTAATCTCTAATTCACTATCTTCCGGGTAAATCCAACTTCTAATATTTCATATATGAGATTATGAGCTCAACAATATAATTTGGAGTTAGAAATAGGCCATGCATGTGATACTAAGCTATAACATGTGGGATTAATGAACTATTTTGGGTAGTTCTTGATGAAATTGGATAAGGGAAGAAGGAATTTCCATTGTAGAACCTTGTAGTCTACTTCACCTGTTAGGTGTTTGATGAAATTCCTAAGAGAGTTACACCATGGGTAATCTTCCTAATTATTAATCGATTTCCGCTATTTCCTTATAGATTGTTATTGCTAGAGGTGTTGGTGTATTCTAAAAACTTAAGGAAAGCTTAAACAAGGTATGTATGGCTAACACCCCGTCTCTTAGAAATTGAGCTTCCATGGTGCCCGTGTAAATGTTGTAAGTTCGAAATGTGATTGATGCAGTATGTTTTATGTTCAGTGAATTATTGTTGTGAAAATGTATGTGGTAGGTACTTCTTCATGTGTTTAATGTATTATTCCTTGTAAATAGAGGATGTGTGGAGAACATGATCTATGTGCTAAATGCCTAAATGTCATGCCAAGGATAACTTGGGACTAATATGCCAAACTTGACGAATTCCTCTCTATGCTTATGATTTAAATTGCCTTTGTATACGCCTATATTCTTAAGTGGCAAAGTAAATGTTGAAAATGGGAACAATGTGAAACGTGAGTTTTGGAATGCAAAAATTGTGGCCCCAACTGCCGGTAAAATAACACATGTGTAACCTAAGATTGGAGTGAGATGAATAGCGAAAAATGGTAACGTCTCAGGGATATGACTTAGCTGATCGGGCCGTGATTGGATGCCATGATATATAGACATGGTGGTAATGTATTGATGATTGAAACTGGAAAGTGTGAATGAAATAATGGTAACATCTCTGGGAGATGGCTTAGCCGATCGGGCCGTGATCGGACTCCGCTCAAGGAAGCGGTGGCAATGTGGATAATGATGAAACATTGTGGGATGCTCCAATCTAAAATTTTAGAAACTATGTGAAAATCATGTGAACATCCTTATATTGTTGACATGGTGCTTATTTGAATCTTTGTTGTCTTTATGATTTCCTCTTTATTCTTATTTGAAAGTTCTTTCTAACTAGATGGTGTTTAGTTATACATACTAGTGCAATTCGATGGCACTAACATCCCTCTTTTCGGGGGCGCTACGTCTTTAAATGGATGTAGGTGTTTCTGTATCAGGCAGTGTTGGTCGCAGCTAGTGCCACATCATCCTTTTAGCTGACTTGGTGAGCCCCACTTCGTTTTAGGGTCCTGTTTTATCTTTATCATGTACTTGGTATTTGAGGTATAGCCGGAGCCTTGTTACCGACATTTCTATATTACATTACTCTTCAGTTGAATTTAGAGGCTCCATAGACAGGTAGTGGGTAGTGTCAGGTATTGGAATTAAACTAGAAATATTGATGTTTGGCAAAGATTTATAAAACTTGTAATATTTTGATAAGTATGATTTAAGTTGCTAATGGGAATGAAATGAAAATTGTTAAAAACTTGTTTATAGAATTTGATTAATGATGTATATTTCCTCTTTATTCAAAGACGAAATTGGGTAGTATGTATGAAACCTATCAGGCTTCCTCAGTTGGGTTTACTCGGTTGAGCGCCGGTCGCGCTCCTCGAATTTTGGGGCGTGACAAACTTGGTATCAGAGCCTAAGGTTTTAAAGTGTCCTAGGATGTCTCGGAGACGTGTCTAGTAAAGTCCTTCTTATCGGTGTACCGTCGACCACATCTATAAGTTGGAGGCTATTCGGACATTTAGGAATTTCACCCTTCTTTGATACTCCATATCGTGCGGTAGAACCCAAGATAGGGAGCTAATTTCCTTGCTATGTCTTATTCTCCAGATGAGTAATCTTGAGGCCATAATCCACGAGTTTGAAGCATTAAGTAGGGAACGAACCCACATTGAATCTGTGGGAGATAGTCCAAGCGTTTGTTAAGAGAATGTCTCGAGCCATGGAGGGATTGGTAGAACTTGTTCCTAAGGGGAGTACCCTTGTTCCTAATAATGTCACTGAACTACCAGATAATGTCGTATATTTTTATGTTACCAACATGTATTAGGGATGTGGAATCGAGGGGCATCGATTAAGTTATTGCCCTATCAACCTAAAGTCACCAAGTAAGTCACTCCCTAGTATATCATTATGAACAACACAAAAAGTTTACTCATTGCATGTCTACATCCAAATTGAAGGGTCCTCATAAACATGGTCTAATAAGAGGTGAGTCACAAAAACTTGTGTTTACCTACTCCTTGAAGGAGACATATTGTTCGTGAATCCACTTTATCATAAATTCTCTTATTTACATCCTCTTGTGGAATTAAGTTCTATAAATACGTCCTTGAATGGAGTTATAACTCTAGGATTAATATTTCCCACTTTCTTTCCTAAATTTTCAACAAGGCACTACATCCGTTCAATTTGTTAGAAAATATTTTTATGGACAACGTCTGCTCATTATGCCTATGTATGCACCATCGTAAAGTTTACCTATATGGTGTCAAGTTCCATGTAAAGCATCCCAGTGTTGCGATCCTTCTCGAGTTCCTCGTTTTCTCACTAGTGTATATGGCTTCTATGGTTTGAATAGTCATTATACTCTCTTGCGAGTATCATCATAAAACCTTCTCACTGCCTAGTAATATAAGAGCATACCTTGGACTTAGCACCTATCATATGAGTGCATGCCAATCGAAATGGTCACCCTGTGCATAAACTCACTCTGAAAATTGAGATCCTGACACCTTCATCATAGGAAGATCTTGTATCGCCATATTGGTATAACTTTCGTGTCCACTTGGGATATCCCGTAAAAAGTAGTTCACTTTATTCCTAGTAGTGTGGTCGCCCATGATGTGGTCTTGTATTGTAGTTTGGAAGTTAGTATAGCAGAAGCATGTCCAACTTATAATAAATGATTATTTTCTCTTTATACCTCCACAACATGTGATAATTGTGTTCCTTAGTTAGTGAATTCATTGTGCCAGTTTCCCCACACTTGTTCGATAACCATGAGAGAATATATTCTTCTATGTGTCATTGTAACACTTTTTTCTCGTAAGAACCCATACTAGGCTCTCCGTCAAGACCAACCACACCTTTAGGGGTTATCATAGCACAACATTTGTTTCTCCTGTTTTCTATCTTTCATTTGCATCTGGTTATTTCTCAAGTCAAAATCTATGGCGAACTCATTATGAACATCTTCAAACCTTACATGATTATTTTATACTATCTCATTGAGTTCCCATCTCACTTCAAGTTCATCAAGGATTGATAGCATACCACAATTGCTGAGATTGAATGATCTCCTTTTGATAATGGATTATCTAGACATGTGCTAGACCAACGATCTGCTTATCACTCTAACTCTCACCTTTTGGTTTTGGGTTGACCAAGGAGCAATACACCTAGTAACACATTCATATGTCAAAGCCTTTCTCTCAGTCAAGTCTTATAGCATCTCCCAATGTGGCTTGTAATAGCTGGTTGTATAGAAGTGTGTTGTAGTGCTTCTTTACGATGTAGAGTTGCTAAACATAATTGGATTTTTAAATTCTGGAGCTATACATAACGTGACTACATACAGAGATCTTCTTTCAGAAATTTAGTTTCTCGTAATCCCTTTATATTACCACCCTTCCTAGTGGTTACAATGTAAAGGTTACTTCTATAGGCTCTCTCACTTCCTTTTCATTTACCTGCTCTGCTTGTCCCTGTGACCAGATAACCTAGGTTATATTTTCCTCATAAATGCATTAAGACATCATATTCTTTCAAACTTATCAATGTGGGAACTTTGAGGCCTTGTTCTATACCAACTCGTAATGGTTTTAAATACTTTCTTGCCATTGTTATGATTTTTTAGGGTTACGTGGGCTTGTCTCATGGGTTCCAAAAGTAATGATTTTGTATGATGCCGGAAAATTTTGCTAAGTAATTTAGGATTTCGTTGTGCCACGTAGGCTAATTATAATATTTTGGGTGCTATTAATATAGTGGGCATCAATTGGAATTGGTATATAAGTGTATGAGTCTTATGGTAAGTAATTTAGGGCCCAAGGAAAGGCCTAAGCCTAAGTCAAATGGGAAAACTTCATAATAGGCTAAGATTCCAAATGAGTTTACACAAGTCCTCACTTTGAACGAGAATATCTAAATATGTATAAGGTTTTATGTGATGAAAAACCTATCATATAAAAGTTTCTTTGATTCTAGTTTCCAACGCTTCAAACCGTTTGTCATTTGGACATTCCTACACAAAGTTATGATCAAATTGCCCAAGGCTGGAAAAATGTGATCCTGTGTCAGACATGCGATCGCAAAAACCATTATGCGGTGCGCATAACCAATCTGCGATCGCAAATCTAGTCATAAACTGGACCAGTGTAGCCCAATTTTGGGCACCGAGTTTTGCAATGCGTTTGCAGCCAGCATACCCATTCTGCGGTCCATTATGTGACTGCAGACCCGAATTCGGAGGGTTAATCTTCCTAATTTCATGACCCGACCCCATTTTAATATATAGGCTTTGGGGTTCATTTTGGGGTGATTTCATGAGCATTCTAGAGAGAGGTGAGAGCATTTTAGAGAGAGAAGAAGGAACCCAACATTCAGATCATCCAATCTTGCATCAATATTCAAGAATCAAAAAACCCAATCTCAAGTTCTTCATCTAAGAGGTAAGGTTCTATACATTAGACTTTAATTTCTAGTTTTGGGTATAAGATGGGATTATTGAGGTATGATTCTTGGATGTAATATCATTAAGTATACATGCATGTACAAATTAGGTTTGTGGGAAGATTGTTGAACATAAATAAGTAGAGATTGGGTTGGGAAAAGAAGGAAACCTTGTGAAAGAGATTTGAAATCAAGATGCTCAACTAGTATTTGATAAAATGTTCAAATGAGCTAAAGCCATGAATACCTTCCTAATTTGTGTTCAATTTTGTTTTGTCTCAAAGTAGATTGGGATTGCTAGAAATTCCTAAACGTCGTAGTAACTTAAGGAAAGCCTAAATAAGGTATGTATGGATAAAACCCCGTCTTTTAGAAATTAAGCTTCATAGGTATTTGTGTGAGTATGGTAAGATTAAAGTTGAATTGTTGCATTGATTGTTATTTTGCATGGATTGGTGTTGTAACCTTATATGTATGAAAAATGTGTCCCATCATGATCTATGTGATATCTTGATAACTTGAAAGGGGCAAAGATATGAATTATGTATTGAAATGCTTAGACCTCAAATTGAGGTTGAAAATGCATATATATTGTGCCATCTATGTGAAGTCTTATCCATGCTTACAATTTAAACTGCTCTTGTGAGCACCTACTGTCCTAAATGGAAAAGCTAATATTGAAATTGGGAATAATGTAAAAATATGACCTAGTGCCAAGAATGATGTGATAAGTTGTGGCCCCAAGTGCCTATGAAATGATATATGTGAAACAAATTGATTAATGAGAAGGGAACAATGACTTGGTAAGGCGGCCTAGCCGATCAGACTCCGCTCTAGATAGCGGTGGTGTTGTGAATGAATTCCGAAAAAAAGGAAAATGAGATTGTGATTGAAATGTATGTCTCAAATAAGGCAACCTAGCCGATCGGATCGAGATTGGACTCCGCTCAAGGTAGAGGTGGTATTGGAAACAATTGATGAATAGTATGGAATGCCCCAAACTAAAAGCTATGGAAATATGATGTGAAAGTTGAATGATTTCTTTCTTTGATAATGTGGTGATAGTTTAAAGTGTCAAGTTATACTTATGATTTCTTATTCTTATATGAAAGTTCTTTCTAACTAGATGGTGTTTAGTTATACATGCTAGTGTTATTCGATGGCACTAACGTCCCTTTTGCCGGAGGCGCTACGTATTTAAATGGATGTAAGTGTTCCTATGGCAAGAAGTGTTGGTCGCAGCTAGTGGCGCATCATCCCTTCAGCTGACTTGGTGAGCCCTACTTCGTTTCAGGTTCCTGTTTCATCTGTTTATTATGTACTTTATACTTGAGGTATAGCCGGAGCCTTGTTACCGGCATTTCCATATTACATTACTCTTCAGTTGTGTTTAGAGGCTCCGTAGACAGGTTGTGGGTAGTGTCGGGTATTGGAATTAAAGTAGAAATATTGATGTTTGGCAAAGATTTATAAAACTTGTAATATTTTGATAATTATGATTTAAGCTACTAATGGAAATGAAAAGGAAGCTGTTAATGAAATACTTACTAAGTATGATTAATGGAGTCCATCTCCTATTTATTCATGGATTAGTTTGGGTAGAGTGAAACCTAACAGGCTTTCTCAGTCAAGTTTACTCGGTTGAGCGCCGGTCGTGCTCCTCGGTTTTTGGGGTGTGATAGATTTCCCCTAAGTTTAAGCTTATATTGCCGTGATTTCAAACCAAAGTGCATCCCCTTTTTAAAAGAGTCTTAAATTGGTCAGATTGGATGGGTTATATGGCCTTTTTCTTACTCGACTTCTAGAATAATTGACTATATTATTGTCATGGGAGGGGAGTTTTGCTACCCTTGGTGTCGACGCCCCCTTTTTCACCCCCCTAAAGGGGCGGAATCGGGTTTACGACATTATGGACAAAACAACTCTCGTTCCCTTTGGAGGAACCGGGTTATGGAATTTGAAGAGTCGCAACCTAATGATTATAGTGCATTATGACACTTTTT
>MU738947.1:69825-85135 GCA_026770625.1 Nicotiana glauca | reverse complement strand
AATTTATTTATACATTACAAACTACTCACACGATTCTAATGAACTATTAACTAACATACATACAACTTAGAATATAAAAATACGACTAAATGACTTCGAGCCTTAAGGCTGCATTTTATTCATGCTTTGAACTTCGGCTACATTGCATACCAGTGTAACAGATGTGTACCTGGTGGTTGGGGAAAAACAAAGAAGGAAAGGAAGGTCAGTATAGCAGTAGCACAGCAACAATAACCCAGCAACACTCAGCAATTACCAACAAAACCCAGTAAACAGCAACAATAACCCAGCAACAGCAACAATAACCCATCAACACTCAGCAATTACCCAACAAAAACCCAGTAAACAGCAACAAGAAACCAGTGGTGGATTTTAAAGAAACCAATAGCAACACGAGCAAAGGCAGAAGGAAACCAGAAGCAAAGAACAATGGTTTTCTGGTTTCAAACACTCAAAGAAGAAGAAATTAGAAACTTCAATGAAACAACCACACTAACAATGATTCACCTAGCTTCTTAGGGTAAGAAGCCAGCCTTAAACTCTACAGCTCTCTGACTTGGCAAGGTAAAAAGCCAGCCTATATTTTTTCTTGTAAACTTCTGGAACCTTAGTATAAAAAATCCCAGCCTATTCCACTCTAACCCTCTTACTTTTCAACCTCTTTCTAAGTCTTAAATGGGGCCTATATACAGGCAGAAGGGAGCCTCTAAGCTCTGCAGGTTTAAAACCTGCCCATACCCCTTGCATTTCCACTGCCCAAGAGGCATTTCTTGATGGAAAATATTGTTCCCCATTATGTTTGTTTATCTGATCAAAAGGGATGGGGGAGGGCTATTCTATTCTTTTAAACCCATCCCCTGGGGTTCTGCCACCCCACTCAGTTTAAACTAATAGCCTTTTAACAGGCTACTTGAGCAGGCCTGTACAGGGCATGTGACAGCCATATTAACTTGTCCAAACTACCCTTTTAAACCCCTTAGTAATTACTGTGATTAACCCCAGTTCTGGGCCTAAGTTCACTACTATATAATCTTATACTTAATCTCTGATTTCAGGCAACTATATCCAATTCTCAGCTTAGGTTCAATCAATGATTCAAACTTAATCAGACAGGGGTTTTAATTAGATGGCCTGAGTTGGTCATATTGGGAACCAATCCCGACCAACTCAAAACCAACTGATCAGGGCCTCAGCTAAGGCAAGCAAAAATCAAAGCAATATTGAACAAGGCATATCAATAGAAGTCCTAGCTCAGATAAGAGAAACATGCGAGTAATTACACTGACATGAGCAAACTCATGCTTCTCTAGTTTTTCAAGTGATTTCAGTTGACGACACTTATTTAACCGACTATACGAGCTACAAAAAACAACAAACGCAGAGTAAACAAACATGTTGATTCATGGCCTTGGGACAAAACATGGAATCAAATATGAACCAATCTACTTGACGACTTTAAACAAGTTAAACACATCACAATAAATATAATTAACAAACATGTAGAAGAAATCGACCAAATAAAAGGTCTACTAAAGATGGACAGAATTGAAGAGAAAATAAAAGGAAAATCAAACAAATTAACTAAACATGCGAGCAAACACAAATCGAACACAAACAAGAAAGAAGAAAGAGAAGAACTTATCTCGGAAGTTTTTGGAACGAAAAAGACCCAGGCTTGACTCGAACCCTTTTTGAAGTCGAACGGACTTTAATCGGAGTGTTCTCAACTGAGAACACCTCGATTAAGGTCTATTAGACCCCAACCCTTCATTGATTTGGACAGAACCCCATGGTGTTGTGTTCTAGGATTCACACAGTTGATTTGAGGCTTGAAGCTTTCCGATTAAATTTGAACCAAACCAGGCTTGGTTTGGTTACGAGGGAGGTCAGGGGAGTGTCTGTTATGAGTTTGGGGCCGGTTGGGGTAGTTTTAAGTTTTGCTCGAATCTTCGATCGAAGATTCGAGAAGCTACGGGCTGATTCGAACAAAACAGGTAAGGGATTTGGATTGGGGGTGGTCTAATGGCTTTAGGGTGTTATTTTGGTGGTTGTTGGAATGGTTGCCGCCGGGTTTCAGGTGCTGGGATAAGGTGGCGGCTGGGGTTAAACCCTAGCTCGTCTCTGATCTTTGAGACGATGAACGAGAGACGAGAGGGGGGGTTTGGTTCGGGGGGCTGGGGTAGGAGGTTAGGTTTATATAGGGTGTTGGGGATTCGATCCTGGCCGTTGGATGAAGCGAGATCGATGGCTAGGATCTTTTCATCACGGGAAAACGGTATCGTTTGGCTAAGTGGAGATTGGGTCGGTCTTTGGGTGAAATGGGTCGGGTATAGGGGAGAGTTTGGGGACCGTTGGATTGAGTTAGATGAACGGCTCTGATTGAACCTGCCTAAACGTCGTCGTTTGGCCTTAGACGGGAATTGCACTGGACCGTTCGATCATCTTGATCGACGGCTCAGATTTAAGGTACTAATACAGCGTCGTTTGGTGAGGTATGAGAGATCAGGGATTTGGACCGGGTGATTGGGCCTGAGATTGGGGCGTTTTGGGCCTGGACTGCGGTGGGCTGGTCCGATTATGGTTCTTCTTTTTTCATCTCTTAATTAATTAAAACTAAATCCTTAAATCAACAAAATACCAATTAATTCCTAATTGTAAAATTGGGTCCTCAATGCAACATTTTTTTGAGTGTTTTTTAACTACTTTAAACAAGTAAAATGCACACACAGATACAAACAAATAAGAGAAAAATAAGACGAAATCCGCAAAAATTGCTAACAAACACAAAATTGTTTTATTTTGAATTTTGGAGTAATTTTCTCGTAGGGTAAAAATCACGTGCTCACATATATATATATATATATTAGTTTAACCGGTTGAGTGAGTCGCTATTTAGTTTAATTCTACATAAAACAAATGAAAAGAAGGCCTTTATACCGGCTTTACCTGATCCTTCTTGAATTCTTGAACATTTCTACCCCAGCCCCACCCCAAAAGAGTTAAAAAATGGACTAAGATGACTTCTGCTTCTAGCCATGAAAGAGAATTTAAAACATAAACAAATAGAAATGAAGAAGAAATTAGCAATCTTCTTATTTTCGTCCCAATAAAGCTGTACTACACTAGATAGAGAAGGAAAGTTCAGAACTGAATGACCCCCATCTCCCCCTTCACAGGCTTTAAAACCTTTTTTACCATCAATCAAAGGCCATCACTAGAAAACTATTTGAAGAAATAAAGCTGTAACTGAGAATGTAAAGATTTTAATATTGTCCGGGCGTTGAAGCGAGTTGGTTGTGACTAGCAGCGAAGTCAGAAAATTTAAACATATTTGTGGGTTATGTAAGGATATTCAAAATCTAGTTTTTATATCAATAACAAATAATATTTTATTATATACAGTATAATTTTCAGCGAAGGATATTAGGGTGACCGGTAACTTCGTCCACGGTTGTGACTTATGACGTCGCTATACTCATAATTGATTAATCCTCCTATCACTTTACAATATTAATTAGTGATAGTAGGACATCTCAAGAATCTTAATTCACTAGACTGTGAGTCCATTTTCAAAAACTGTACTAGTCTAATGCTTTTCTAAGGTGTCCCAAAAGTGCCACAATCATTTTTTCTTGACTACATCACCTAACATAAAATGGAGAAACGACAATGAAAGAGCATTTATTTTTTTCTGACCTAACATATAATTAAATAAAGTAGAAGCGGCGATGAAAGAGTATGCATTTGCTGCTTTTCTCTTTCCCCCATTATTTTCTTCTGCATGTTTGGGTGGAGAATAATTTGATTTGTGTTTCGTACCTTCAGGGGTTAGCAGCTTATCTCATGTTTGATAGTAAATATTTAATCATATTCGATGTTTACACGCTAATAATAGTATACATGTTGCAGTGTATAATAAATATATAATTTACGTATCTCGACTAGGATTAATATTTTTGACAGAGCAGCCAAACATATAACTTTCCGACTTGCACCACCTCATGCAGTGGCAGACCTAAGATTTTGTGCAAGTGGGTTCAATCGGAGAAGTCCATAACTAACATAAGCGGTATAAGCACTATAAGCGGGTTCAAAAATAATTTCTATAAAAAATTTACCTTGCTTTAGCTATAATTTATATATATATATATATACAGTATTATTTTTTGACGAAGCGGGTTCAGTTGAACCCACTTCTTTCCACTTGGGTCCGCCCCCGACCCCATGCCCTACTCTTCATAGTCCAGAACCAAAATATGGTTCTTTTGGACTCAAAGAATCTAAATGCGTAAGGAAAAAAATTGGTGACCATTTTGTATATAATGTCCTTTTAAAGGACGCTATACCCTTGTGAGCACGTGATTTTTGCCCTATGAGAATTACTCTCAAAAAATTCAAAATAAAATAATTTTGTGTTGTTTGCAATTTTGTGAATTTTCGTGATGTTTTCTGTTATTATCCGCATTTATCTGTGCATGTTTATTTATTAAATTAATGAAAAATACAGAAATATGTTGCATTTGCATTTAGGATTAATTAAGTAAGTTGTTGTTTCAAAAAAAAAATGAAAAAAAAATCACAAAAATAGCGTACTTAGCATTTTATTGTTTAATATCAAAATTGCGCGATTTTTCTTTTAGCTTGGTATTTGATTATGTGTGATAATTATCATTTAGAGTTAATTAGTATTTTGATAGGTTAGTTTGGTTTTATAATTCAATTTAGAATTTTTAGTTTTGAAAAAAAAAAGGAAAAGAAATGTGAAAGAAATTGAAAAGGAAGAAAGGAAAATCGGAATTTTGGGCCAATTGCCAAAGTCCAAATGAATTTGTAAAAATTGCACTTTTAACCTGTAGCCGCTTTGTCCTTCTGTTTGCACCCGTACCCACTTTTTAAAAAACTTCAGCTTCCCTTTCTCCTCCTCTTCTTCTTCTTCTTCTTCTTCTTCTTCTTCTTCTTCAATACCACAGTTCTTGCTCTTCACTGTAGTTAGTGTTTGAGATAAGCCTTTACAAATAGAATATGAGATTGGAACTTGGTAGTTTCATGCTTTGTGGTAACTGAAGAAGATAGATTTTCTGGATTTAGCTTTGCACGATATGTAATCGCCAGATTTTCATTGACCATTCTAACAAATTTTAACGGGAAATAATATGTAGCTACTTAAACATGATATTTCAAGACTATCCGCCAAAAATTGCTAGATATTTCCATGTAATTCCTTTGATGAATGTACAAGAAACAGTACAAGAAACAAAGACAAAAACTTCAGCTCTAGAGCTGAAGTTTCCTAGTTACAACATAGAAACTTCAGCTCTAGAGCTGAAGTTTTTATTTTATAACTGGCAAACTTCAGCTGTAGAGCTGAAGTTTTCCGGTTACAAAGACAAAAACTTCAGCTCTAGAGCTGAAGTTTTCCAGTACAAAAGAAAAACTTCAGCTGGAAAACTGCTTAAGTTTTTATTTTATAACTGGAAAACTTAAGCTCTAGAGATTAAGTTTTTATTTTATAACTGAAAAACTTAAGCTGGAAAACTGCTTAAGTTTTTATTTTATAACTGGAAAACTTAAGCTGGAAAACTGCTTAAGTTTTTATTTTATAACTGGAAAACTTAAGCTCTAGAGCTTATGTTTTAATTTTATAACTAGAAAACTTAAGCTGAAAAACTGCTTAAGTTTTTATTTTATAACTGGAAAACTTAAGCTGGAAAACTACTTAAGTTTTTATTTTATAACTGGAAAACTTAAGCTGGAAAACTACTTAAGTTTTTATTTTATAACTGGAAAACTTAAGCTCTAGCGCTTAAGTTTTTATTTTATAACTTGAAAACTTAAGCTGGAAAACTGCTTAAGTTTTTATTTTATAACTAGAAAATTTAAGCTTTAGAGCTTAAGTTTTTATTTTATAACTGGAAAACTTAAGCTCTAGAGCTTAAGTTTTCCGGTTACAAAGATAAAAACTTCAGCTGAAGTTTTCAGTACAAAAGAAAAACTTCAGCCCCGTGGGCTTAAGTTATGTGAAAAGCGGGTACGCTTGTAATTTTTTTTTGCAAAGAGGGCACAAGTTAAAATGTGGCACAAAAAATGGGTATAGATGCAAATGCCCCAATGAATTTCACCCCAAGCCCAAACCAAACACCCTTATACCCGCCCAAATCAGTCTCTACCCGCTCAAAGACCCGACACGCCCCACCTATAAGCAAAACAATGACAAACAAAAGAAACCCTAAATCAAAAAAAGACCCCCTCCGTGTTTGTCTTCATCTTCTTCGACCGCCCACCATCCAACGACCCCCCCTGAAGCTTGTCTTCTCCAAACGAACCCATCTCTTCAGTTCCAACCATCAAGTCACAGCCCAACCATTTCATCTCCAACACCACCAGCTCGCCAGAACCCACCAACGAGCCCCACCTCCATTCCGCCGCTACTTACTTCACTACGCCTCCATACGCAGCAGCTTTCTTCATCGCAAAACTCGCCTACACCAACGTCCCTCTCCTCTCCAAGGCGTTGTTGTCCCTGTCCCAAACGACCCTTCATCTCTGACCAAACCAGAGCTCGCCGAAAACCTGCAGCAACGGCCACCAAATCGCCAAAAAATCAATAGCCACACGACCTCTCTTGACCAAACCTGCTGCCATAAAATCTCACCAAGTAGTCGCAGCTCGCCGGACACCATCTCCATAACATTAGAAACCCGCCGCCAGACTCCAACCTAGCTGCTCGAGATTCGACCACCAATAACACACACACACAGAGAGAGTTCCCGGTTTAAATTTTGGGGTGCGAGTGATGCGTAATCGAAGTTTTTATTCGAGGTGTGGTTAGTTGTTCCGATCCGAGATTCTGGTTTGATTTTGCTGATTCGTTTGAAGCTGTGTTGATTTCCGGTTGTAATTGTTGCTTCATTCAATCTGTATACCACTTCAGGTCCATCTTTGTTCCGTTGGTTTCTCTCTTCCAGATTTAATCAGTTCATGTGAATGTTCAATGTAGTCTTGTTTTCAACAAGTTTGAATGTGTTTGTGATTAAGAAGATGTTAGTGTTAATTAGTTTCTTTGTTTCTTTCTCGGATTTGCCTTTTACTTTGTGGTGTCATTGTTGGGTGGATTAGATGCCTGTGAAATGCAACAAATGTCCGATTTCTTTGTTTTCTTACTATGTTACTAGATATGACTTTCATTCTTGCCTCCTGTTAATTGTGAATTAATGTGTTTGGGTGTTTAATTGTTGGGTGTTGAAAGGCTGTAACGCATAGCTACAGATCTGGATAATCGTATTTCTCATTTCCTTATACTCTGTTTTGCTTAATAGTGTATTTATGTCAATTTGTTGATTACTATTATGGTTGAATATTCCTTGTTATTCTCAAGAAAATGCAAGCTTGTACTACAAAGGAAGTGATTCTATTCATTTTGTTTGCTCACTTTGTCTCCGTCATAGACATTATAAATTGGTTTGAAAGAACTTTTGTTTATGCTTGATGTTGCCTCAACCTTATTCATTCACTATGTATTCATGTTTAAGTAATTAATGAACTACTGTGTGTGTAAGTAAAGTTGGGAGTTGGGATGGTATTGAAGTATGCTATGAAAAGTCAAATTTGTTTAAAGGATAATTGAATGTGCCTGTTAAGTTCGAGTTAAGAAGGTGATTGTTGTCTGAAGGGGTCAAATTAGGTAGCCTAGCCTAATAATATCAATAATGGAAATAAGGGTTGCTAATTGATAATGGTGCACTGCTGAGTTTTAATCATAGCACTAGCTTAGTGGAAGATTTAAAAATAAAAACATAATTTGATAATGGGAGTGACACTAGGTTAGTGGTTAATTAAAGAATGGAAAAGGGAGATTAGTAATGGATTAAGCACTAATTGGTTGCCTATTTAAGGAGACATTATGAAAAATGAGAGGGATATAGATTTTGGGGAAAAAAAATACAGAGATTTAAGAGAAGAAAATTCTGGGAAAAAAAAATCAAAAACAGCTGAAAATATTTGAAGAAATCCTGTTTCATTGGTGCATTTTTATTTAATTTCCAAAGTTTTGAATTCCTTTAATCTTGGTTTGAACTGGTTTTCTGGTGCTGGCTTGCTATTCTCTTGCTGCTGAGTCCTCATTTCTCTGTTTTGTTTTCGAATTCCAGGTACATTTTCTGAGTTTTACTTTGATGTAAATTTCAGTTGGAAGATGGGAATGAGAAAGTTAATGCAAAAGCAAATTTGTTTGAGTTTTATTTATTTTAGATCGTATGAGTCCTTGTGTATTTCGTCTAATTTTAGATTTTTTTTAATAATGGGATTTACATAGGTTGTACTTAATTTGGGACTGTTGATTTATTAGCCAACTTTTATTCTGATTATTAAATGGGCTTTTGGTTCGAAAGTTTTCTTTTAGTTCGTTTCATTGTCGATCCCGTCAGTTGTTGAGGTTAATTTTGTGCGTTCTTACGTTTTGTATCTAGTCATGCCAGTTGATTTTGATGAATTTAATGCAACTTTACATCTTTGCCTTACATGATTAATATATGTTTGGACTTGGTATTTTCCTGAAGGAAGACATTTGCTTAGTAATTCTTATTGTAGGATCTGCTAAGTAAAATGATGTTGCTAAGTTTCAGATTATTAGTTTTCGTAATAAGATTTTCTTTAGTTGAGTTATAGTTTAAATTGATATTTTTATGTCAATGTTAGGAACAATTGGGGTAGTAAATTCATTGACCAATTGAATCATCAAGGTAATTGTGATTAAATAGTATTAAGCCATGAAGTTTTGAGAGAATTTGGGCTTGGATATTTCATTGCTCCCATTTAATGTTTTTATCACTTGTTATATTCGTAGAAAATTCTTTAGGCGCGTTTAAAATACAATTGTGATTGTGTACACGTTCGCGTGACATGATTACAATTCTAAAAAATCAATTCGGAGTATGCTTTCGCGCAACTTCGATCAAACTTTCTTAATAACAAAATTGTCGTAATAGGCCACTAATTTAATTTAATTTATATAGTTTGAGGTGTGCCATCCATAATTTAATCATTCATGGCCCTCGTATTAATTTCATAACCTAGATATAAAAATGACAAATGCTCGTAGTCGCTCTTGGCCCGTTAAATATATCAATGTGATTGTGGACACGTTCACGTGCGATGATTGTGACTTTAAAATAAACAAAATCGGAATATGCGTTCGTGCAACTTTGGCCGAATTTTCCTAATAATAATAAAGCGTTATTAATTGTGGACACGTTCGCGTGACATAATTTTTGACGCGCCAAAGGAAAAGAGTATACGTACACGTAACTCAATTCTTTAATTACGAATAAATCAAGTGATTAAAAGCGGTAAAAGATAATTGCATATAGGTCCTAAAAATGAGTAGTTAAACAATTTAAGCCAAGTATAAATTGCTAAGCGACCGTGCTAGAACCACGGAACCCGAAAGTGCCTAACACCTTCTCCCGGGTTAACAGAATTCCTTACTTAGAATTTCTGGTTCACAGACTCTTAAAAAATAAAACTTCCTCGATTTGGGATTTAGAATAAACTGGTGACTTGGGACACCAAATAAAAATATTTCAAGTGGCGACTCTAGATAAATAAATAATCCCATTTCGTATAATGTCACTTTAATGGAAAAACTACCTTTATTATATCCCCTCACGGGGGTGTAGTAGGAAAAAGGAGGTGTGACAACCCTAACGGTCATTTGCCTAGTTAAATATAGTGCCCCTTTAAAAGGTGCTATAGTTGAACTTGAAAAGAGGTAGAACATATAATGCCTTTTATTAAGATGCTATAGTATAGCAGCGAGCCCGAGATGATGAGCGCTTAGGATACGAGGTTGATTATGTGGTGCCAGAGAAGTACCAGCGTGGGCCAGCAGTGGCGCCTGTAATTTCTCTTCCAACCTATTTTTTTCCTTTTCCGCCTCTTTTAGTTTCTCCTTCACTGCCGCAAGTTGTCGTTGTAGTTTAAAGATCTGGAGTTCGTATTCACCGGTCATATTCCAAACATATTGCAAATAATGTTTGTAGTATTCGTGATAAATGGGTTCAGCATACTATTCTTCAAATCTACATTGATCTCCGTCCTACAAATGGGGATCATAACACAACGCTATTAATTAACATGTTATATAAAAAATATTAGCAAATATTTTTTGTAAAATAATAACTTACAAGTTGTTGACATATCCAGCGTCTGCGCCTCACATTATCATTTGACCAATATAGCTTCAAAATTACAAGTTTGCCACAATAATAAATACGTACGTCATTGTGTCCGGACATTTCTTAATGCAAGACAAATACAAAATTAATGGAAAGGTTTTCCTACTTGATGCAAATAATAACTAAATGCGCTAGGCATTTATAGGCAAGAAAAAATACATAACATGGTATTTCACCGTGCTATGATTCTCGTGACAATATTTCTTTAGGGTACAATACAACTTTTTTCAGAATGGTAGTTTTTTCAGGTTGACAAGACAATACACATAACGTGGTATTTCACCGATCTTCGCATGCTAATGATTCTTTAGGATACAATACAGCTTTTCCAGAAGATAACTTTTTCAGAACAACAGCTATTTCAGGTCGACAAGATAATACACATAACGTGGTATTTCACCGCACTATGCTTCGCGTGATATGATTCTTTCGGGTATAAGAAAGCTTCGTAGACTGAACAAAGATGTATTTCAAAGACATCTTAAATAAACACCACAACATCCATTAATAATGCCACTAACATTTAACAAGTAGTTCAAAAAAAGGCAAAAGGGTGAAGGTAGTTCAACAGATTCCCATGGTTCATGTCTTAACACTATCGATCCCTACCTTGAAAAAAATATGCTAGGTTGCTACATTGACTTGAGTTATGACAAGTGGTATGGTGTTCTGCGTACCTTGGAAAATCAGCCTATCAATATACACACTGATCTCAAAGTTGTAGGGCATATTATTAAGGGCGAAGTGCAATCTACAAAGCCTGAAGGTATGTAAATTTGGGGCAAAAAACTATAATGGGTTCCGCTTTACTCAAAACGGTGTGATTACGAAGTACTATGTCGTTGGCATGGGCTTGTTGTGCCACAAGCACTGTTTGCAGCCTTCTAAACAAACACATACAAAGATGAATCAGAAGTGATTAGGCATTTGATGAAGGAGATTCTAGAGATGGAAAATGCATTAGTTGTTCATCATGCAATGGATGGTCTTAACTTCTTGGAAGGAACGGAGGATCAGTACTGGGATTTATTAGAAAATAATAAATTACATAGAGATAATGATTATATTATTTTTCCAACAGTTGTCGAGTGGGAGGGACTACCTAAGTTTCCACCACATACATTGGACGCAGGTGTCCCATATTATTGTAGAAATTAAGCAAGTGGTCTTCTCGATGATAGCGATAAAATGCGATAAATGTGTGTCAACTGGGGCCTAGATTATGATGCTCTCAGTCCCGAAGAGTACGTACACGATGTTGACGAAGAAATTGAAGACATTGACAATAAAATAGTGCAAGAGAACGACAATAATGGTAAATGACAATTATTTTTTTCTGAGGTATATGTTAAATTGTTATACTGAAGTATTAATGCTAAATATCAATATGACTTAACACGAATGGAAACTTATTCTTATTTAATACATTATGAAAGATGAACATGTACACACTTATTACAATAAATTATTAAAATAAAATACTACGGGTATCCTTAATAATTGGGCACATTAGATGAACTTCCATCGGGAGGTGAATTATCACCGCTACCCAAACCAGCTGAAGGACATTTACAACGGTCGTGTACGGTTTGCGAGCATATGCCATATTTACGCGCATGACGGTATCATCAACATCTATTTGGTTCCGTATCCTCGTTCTTTTTGTACTTATCGATGGTGCTAATAATCCTTGTTACACACCATTTTTAAATGGATCTGGGGGTCAATAATGCTCAGCACCCACGGGCTGTAACTGTCCACTATAGGTGTTTAATTATGTAACAACACTATATTCTTTATCAACGTAGCTGGTTGCCGTGAAACCTGTATATTGAAAGCATTTCGTGGCATGCGAGCACGTCATATGGTAGATGGACCATTTCATACAAGAGCATAACCTTTTGGCTTCATTTACGGTGAGTGTATTATTCCCCCTAGTTTTGATGGATAGCGGTGCGAACTTCAAAAATATTTCGCTCGTTGCAATACTGTAAATATGAATGTCAATGTGCTTGCCTCATTTGTTTCTCAAATCTTTTTATTGGTATTGGCATAAATTCAACACACTTTTCTATTAATGACGATGCACCTCTAGCCCTTTCAACAAACCTCTCTGCCATCTACTTTAATGACATCCGCACCATGGCAGTGACAAGAAATCCACTTGCAGACTTCAATAACCCGTTAAAAGACTCTGACACATTTGTAGTTAGAATTCCCCATCGTGTGCTACCATCTGCATGCAATATCCACTTGCCAAGCTCATGTCGCATCAACCAACGATAGGCTCTTTCGCCTTCCTGCCTGATCGATTCCATGCGCCTCCTAAATTTACACTCTTGGCGATCTATTGCAGCCATCCATATTAATCATGCAAGTCCTTGTTGGGATATGTCTTCTAGAAATTTTCCTTCAGGTGGCTCACACAGAAACGATGGTATGCATACGGTTCCTGCCAGGCAGGCAAATTCTATACAGAACTTAAAATACCGCTATGTCGATCAGATATTAGATAAATACCTAAACGTGTTTGACACCGTGCTCCTTCAAGTGGTTAAAAAATAGCGTCCATATCTCTTGGCTTTTATTGGCATAAATAGCAAAAGCTAGGGAAATATACTTCCATTAGCATCTACTGCAACAACAATCAACGACTTAATATCATAATTTATATAGACATGAGTGTCGTCTATGGACGACAATGCACAAAACCATCAATTGCTGGTTTAAATACCCAAAACACGTATCTGAATATATGTTTTGTTATTATCGGACTCCGCTCAAACTTCCATTCAACAACAATCCCGGGGTTAAAGTGTTGCAATGCGGCCATCTACTTGGGTAGAGATGCAAAGGACTTATCCCAGTTACCGTAAACAATTGCAAACGCACATTTGCGCCTGAGAAAATGGTACACCTATATTCCTAGTGGACAGATGTTATACACTCTTTGATCTTGTACCTTATAGATGCTTCATTGTGTGGAATCAAGACAAGATAAATCAAGTCAACATCCAAGTTAAAGTGATTTCCACTGAATGTGTCCATTTCACCAATTGTGGGTGCCAATGTATTTACCTACAACCCACATATTTGTTTTCTTCTTCCTCGCACGCAGCATCCAATTACAACCCGTAAACCAACTAAACATCCGGAGATGACTTTGCTACCATCATCTCACGACACTCTTTTGTACATTCGCACCGCCCTGCTTAAGTGCTTTATCAGGAAAAAGCATGCCCTTTGACAACACTATTGCTCTAGATTTTTCCCACATTGCTGTTCGAATTTCGTCAATATCCTTTGTGAGGGCATCCACATCCAACGTACTTAGCAAATGATCAAGGTAGGGAATATTCATTGAATGAAATTGCATATAGGACTCATACACTCTTGGTCTAACGGGAGGTGAAGCTTGCTCCCTTGTCAAATCAGGTTCAATATTCTCTTCTTCCTCATCATCACCCTCATTAAGGAAGGGTGTATCATCCCCAGGATCATCGACATTATTTTCATAATTACTATTCTCTTCCCGACTCTGTGCATCTGCCAGATCCCGATTAAATATGTCGCTATCGGGCAATTGAGTAAAGACATGACCTTCAAGTTGCTCGTTTTCACTGCACAACCAATAAAATAATGAGTTAGTCAAATTGATCAAAACTTTACATACAACTTATATTCACTTGCAAATCATAATATGTTGATATCCCATGATGGACATTATCCTCTTGATGATGACTCCCAGATGGACTACCATGATCCAATACACTAAAACTAGGCATATTCCAAGTAGGCGTTGGTTCATAACTTGTAAAATTCATATCTGGTCGGTATCCCCTGTGGATATATGACTGTTAATACAAATTCAATACATAAAAATATACATCTTAACATAAAGGAAAATTGAAGCTTACCGCTCGAATTGTGGATCATGTAAACTAGGAGACAAATTATTTTCTCGCTCCTCATTCGCCCTTGGAGATAAGTTTAGATCATGCCAAAATCTTTCAACCAGAACCTGTTCGGCTAAAATTGCTCCAAAATAACCACCTGATGATTGAGAGATATCCCTACTTTGCCCAACCTCATTACTACAAATGTCTTCAGCCTTGACGTACATTTTCAACAGTTTTATCACAAGACATTCCCGATATTCATCCGGAGTCCTCAAAAAATCTCTCAGAGTTTTATCGTCTTCGATGTTAAACTCAGCATAACAAGCAACCCCCTGCGGAGTGACTGAATTCGGATATCTTCGGTTACTCTAATATTCACTAAACATTTGCTCACACTCATTTTTTTTACATAACAACGATACCAATGTATCGTACTCTATTGTAAGTGGCAACTTAATATGACACTGTGGAGATAAACTATAGCTTACTATTCGCCACCACAACCTCCCCCTCCTCCCCCCAATATAATGAAACCCGCTCTTCAAATATTATGACAAAATGCAAAATAACTAAACAAAGAAATATTTCAGAAGACTTGAAAATATTTATGAATGAATTTTTACAAAATCTTAAACCCCTTTGAATAAGGCAAAAACCAATCCAGGGGGTACAATTATTTGAGGTTTTACGCTTTAACTTAAGGTGCTATACCCATTTGAATTATTGTTATGTCAGTTAAGCCCAGAAGAATTATTGGTGGGCCCATATAATATATATAGCGCGGTAAGTTAAGGCGTTATATATATAGCGCCTTTTAAAAGGGCGCTATACTTAACTGGGCAAACAGCTGTTAAGGTATAGCGCCCTTTAAAAGGGCGTTATATGTAAAATTGTCACCAATTTCTTTTCCACGCATTTTCATTCTTTGAATCCAAAAGAACCACATTTTGAATCGGACTCGTACTCTTCATTATTGTTAATTTGTCCATTTATGATCCAAGCTTTAGGATCAAAATAATGAAGAAGAAAAAGAAGGCAACTCTAAAAAAATTCCACAAATTTGTGGCGGACCTCTTTAATGACCCAAAATTATATAGAAGGCCTACTTTAATATGGGCCTCTCCATTGACACATAAAAAAACTAGGAATTTTTACACCCTATAGAAAATCTTAGTACCC
>MU738947.1:25786-61083 GCA_026770625.1 Nicotiana glauca | reverse complement strand
GGGGGGGGTTGTAGGGGGTGGGGTGGAGCAACTTCATTTTGCAGTATTCTTTGAAGTGAAAATGGAATTTTTTTTCCCTTCCCTTTTCTGGTTTTGTTGACGGAGGTGGGTGGTATTGATTGATTATTGAAAGGTGGTATTAGTGATCGTTTAGTTACAATTATAGTTCTTCTTTTTTAATTTTAGGCTAGGTTACTAGTTAACTTGCTTGTTTAGGATTTGTGTTATCAGTAAACAATGTTGAGTAGTAACAAGAAAAAATGGGTCCAACTAAAGTGGAATTGATACTGAGGATTCATATAGCTGATCATGACTAGTTTGGAGTTGAGAGTTGTAGTTCTTGTAGTCGCACTAGTTACTTTGCTTTACAGGAGTTCATCATTATGTGTGTAAAATAAACACGCCCTTGAGTTCTGAAGATCTTAAATTTTAAAGAAAATAAGTATTCATGATATCAAGTTTGTCCGTAGAAGTTAATTTATGTTAAATAGATTGGGACCAGTGGAGTAAAGCGTGTGAAATTCTTTAATTAATAAACACGTGACTTTTATAATTTTGTCATCAGTTTCAGTCATATTCCAATTTCACTGATGTAAGCTTTGTCTTTTCTGGCCACAGATATACGGTGTAAAAGGTTGAGAACCTCATTTTAGAATTCAGTCTTTTTGACTGAGCGAAACAAAGTAGTGAGTTGAAACCATTTTGTTAATCTTAAAGTTTTTAATTCAATTTATGGAAAAAAATGAACATGCGCCATGCATTATGTATTCAAAGATCTAGTGAAGCACAGCACAATAACATGGGTATCCCTGGAGCTATGTCGACATCTCTATCCATTTTGCCGTCATTGGAAGAGAAGTATCTGAAATTGCCAGATTCTCTGCATGTGCTCACTGAAAAGGAGCAATCTATAAACCCCATTTCCTCACGGGCAATCCCATCAGCATCTAACAATGGAACAGTAGGGCATCTATTATCTTGCACTTCTGGACCCCACAAAGATTTTCACTTTTCTCCAACCTCTTCTCAAGAAAGTAGGCCACGTAGCTATCCATTTATTTCAAGTGAAGTTTCTGCGACAATCTGCCAATCTTCACTCTCAAGGCTATGTTCGTCATCATTGGATAATTACCTCATGAGAAACAACAATAATTCCTGGGGCAAATATGCATATCATGACGTAACTGATTTTCCTACGAATGTTCCTGTTCAGAATGGCCAAGTCGAAAACCTTCCAGTTGTCATGGCATCTGATGACCATACTAAGAGACCTGAGTGGCAGGAATGGGCTGATCAGCTAATTAACGATGATGATGCTTTGGGTTCAAGCTGGACTGAACACCTAGTTGATGTCAATCTTCTAGATCCAGAACCTAAGGTTTGTTCTTTAAACTTTAGTGCTAATGTTCCGCATCTGACGCGCTTCTATGCTGACTAGAGGTTATGGTCTTCAATTTTATGTTCCCAAGGGGAAAAATTATGGCATCGTTTCTTGATAATATTATGCTACCTACTGTCAGATGTTGGACTTATTCTCGAGAAATGCTAATTTAGCTTAGACTTGAACTGACAGCAGTGAATGTAGATTTAGTTCACTTCTTGCTCCATCTTAATATTTTTTTTCATAACCCGTTCTTACTCCCCTTTCTTGTGCTTCTGTTCCATTTCATTACTTTGTTCCTCTGTTATGTCGAGCTGTGTAGGAGCTGCTTGTTGACACCCGCTTTTAGCAAGGTAACATTGCCAAAAGCAAAAGGTGTTAGGTTCCCAAGCTTAACCTTTCAGACGCATATTCTTGTACTTTGTGGTGTCATTCTGCCTATTTCACTCTTTATGCTCTACGTACATGAAATAAATTTTAAAATCGTTGTTACACAAACAGATTTAAGTTTAAGTTAGATTGAGTGTATATGCACTTAGGACTTACAAAGTGAAAAAGATGTGTATTTCACTTCTTTGAGCTGTCTCGGTAGTGTTCCCTTTGGCCACTCTATTAGTGGGACTAGTTTAGAAGCCATTCACACTTTATTTCCTTTAACTCTTATTATTAGCATGATATTATATGTCCTTGTTTCCTTTCTGCTTTTATTTGACTTTGATTTCTAATTTTCATAGCTGCTGGGAGCATCTGAAGTCCTTGCTTTTCAGCCCCAACCTCCTCCAATTGCACCTTCCGGGCAAATTTGCCCAGTTGGTAGCCCGTCATCTTCCACAGCGCTGACGAAATCTCGTATGCGTTGGACACCTGAGCTTCACGAAGTCTTTGTAGAAGCTGTCAGTAAGCTTGGCGGTAGTGAAAGTGCGTGACCTCTTTGTTTCTATGTTTTTTCTTCTTGTTTTTTGTGGTTAGGAGGAGTAAGAGTTCAGGTTAAAATTATTATATCCGATTCATGGCTTGATTTTACAGAAGCTACACCAAAGGGTGTCTTGAAGCTCATGAATGTTGAAGGCCTAACCATCTATCATGTCAAAAGCCACTTGCAGGTATAATAGCTCTCCTCATTAACCTTTTCTCTACTGCACTGAGGGGTGATAATTTATTTACGATATGTATTTCGTTTTGAATTTCAGAAATATAGAACTGCCAGATACAAACCAGAACCATCGGAAGGTAGAAATTACTCTCTGATTTCTTGATAAACTTTTACATCCATCAACATGCTAGTCGTGTCATGTAACATTTGTGTATTTGTTTGGAAATTGAAATGCATTTCATATTTCAGCTATTGGCAAGTGTGGGCCATGCTTGTGTTTCCTGCCTCTCTAGTTTCTCCTGAATGTGTCAAAATGATGCTTGATTGTGAATAAAATTTGGAGAAACTAAGTTAACTTTCCTGATACTCAAGTGTATATTGTCATAGTTTCTGAGAGAAGAAAACATTGAAAATGGATTGTAATCTGCTCTTTGCAGGAATACCGGAAAAGAAGCCCGCTAGTGTGACAGAGATGCCATCTTTGGACCTGAAAACGTAATTCTTTGCTCTCGCACTAGGCGTATCTATAGTTATGCAGCAATCAACTTCTCGGATATCTGTTCATTGTGGTGCATAACGTAAATCATGATGTCACATAAGCAAAAGGTTGTCCACGTCTTTCCAATAGGAAGCTTCCAATAAAAGGCCCAAAAAGTGTTGCACAGGGAGTTATTCTGATAGCAGTTAAATTCTAATTTAATTCTGGTCGCCAATTGTTAAAACTTTATTGGGATTCTGGTTATAGGACTATGGGGATAACAGAAGCTCTAAGAATGCAGATGGAAGTCCAAAAGCAGCTTCATGAACAACTTGAGGTATGTAAATGATCAAAGGTTCCTGCATTACTCGTCTGCCTATTCTTGTTTTTCTTGCACCTGATTTCATCGTCAAATCATAAGTCATAGTTTCTAGTGTATAGATACAAATTCAAGTTTATGACTATTTTAGCAATAGCTTGATGTATTCTAACCTGTAAATTATGATAATGTTCTAGTGTAAATCCTTTCAGGAATGAGGGAGAACATACCACATTAAACAATCCCCTTAGGTAGTATCCTACTTTTAGAAGTATGGCGTAATCTATATAATGTCTGATACTAGTGGAAGCTCATTATTTATTATAAATATTATACTCAGACTTGGCGAGTTCCAACTCCATCAATTAAAGATGGCATGGTCATTAAGTCCATTCCTTACCGTTTTTGTTTTAGTTGATCAATTATCCATGACATACTGATAATAGAAGTTGACTGAATATCCATATTACATCTGCGGCTGGTAGTTACTTGTTAGACGCTTTGCTGGGTGAAACTACTTGAAATCATACCTTAAGTAGACATCTGTAATTTTCACTAAACATCAAATCTTAGGTAGTTTCCATTGCAGTGGGCTAGTAGTGCAAAATTGAAAGGAATGCATTTCTATCAATTTTGAGGTGGTTCCTTTATTGTCGGGTGAAACTAAAAAATAGCCAGATTTACAACTGGTCGTTCAAAAATAGCCCAGTTTCAAAAGTAATCGAAATTTAGCCACTTTTCATGTAAAGATAAATCTGAGCGAAAACACTTTTCAAAACCCGGAAAATACGCCATTATATTATATAGCATAAGTATGCTGGAACTCCAGCATAATATGATGGAGTTCCAGCATTAGTATACTAGAACTCCAGCATAATATACTGGAGTTCCAGCAAGTATACCGGTCCAACATAATATACTGGAGTTTGGAGCACCAGTGCTCCAGTCTCCAGTATATTGTACTGGAGCCAACAAAGTATACCGGTCCAGCATAATATGCTGGAGTTCATACACAGGTGCACCGAACTCCAGTATATTATGCTGGACCGGTCTCTGTTGCAGCAAAATAGTGGTTATTTTTCATTGACTTGGTAAATGCGGATTATTTTTGGATTACCAGTCCGAAAACTGGCTAAACCGTGCTATTTTTACTTTATTGTCTTGTGTGTGTTTTAGGGAGCCTTGTGGAGTGGTGTGGAGAGGGTACAAATTAAATGAACCTTTCTAGCTTCCTTTCAATTTTTCTTTAAAATGGTATTGCTCGAGCTAGTTGACGTGCACCTCGACTATTCCATCGGGTACTTACTACTTCCCACCAGCACAAAATACCAGGTAACTATGCCCACCAAAGGCTGAGGCAAAGTAAAGCTTCATTTTCAAATATGAGAAGGTTTAGAGAGCACGGAGGGGTATTGAACCATAATCATTTCTTGAACAAAATTCCATGCAACCCTATGGCCGTGATGTAGGGTAAAGCTGAGTACAATAGATCCTTGTGGTATGGCCCTTCCACAGACCCTGTGCATAGCGGGGGCTTAGTGCACCAAGCTGCAATCCTACAGCCATGAGCCTTACTGAACTCTCGGTTTATGCAACTTAATCTAGTGTAAACAGGTCCTAGTTCTTTATCAGAAGCTATGTTGCTCGGACTCTCCGAAAATGTGACCGGATACGTGTCGAATCCTCCAAAAGTAGTGCATTTTTGAAGGATCCGACACGGGTGCGGCTACATTTTAGAGAGTCCGCACAACATAGATCAGAAGAAAATAGATCACCTCCTTTGGATTGATTAGTGTCCTTAATCACCTCTGGTTATACTTGTTCCTTAACTTATATTTCCTATCAAGCATGGTTATTAAAAAATATTCTATCAAGTATCAGTATAATTAGAACATATCCCTTTCTGCAGATCCAAAGAAAGTTGCAGTTGCGGATTGAAGAACAGGGTAAATACCTCGAAATGATGTTTGAGAAGACAAAAGACATGGGGAAAGATCTAAAGGTATCATCATCACTAAAAACAGATGAACATCCTTCACCATCCACCGAGACGAAGCGTTCTCCTTCACACGATAAATCAGAAGCGCTCGAGCAGGATCGTGTTAGTTCAAGCGATGCTTCAAGTTCCGCAGGGGAGTTTACACATGGCAAAAACAAGGAAGGGAACTCACTGGAAAAGAAAACTTGTGAAGATCATGGCTCAGATGTTAGAGACTTGTGTTCACCTCCATCAAAACGAGCAAAAACTGAGGAAACATCAGCTTCATGAATCTTAACAAACTCATTTGTAATTTATAGCAAGGATAGCTGAAATGTGAATTTGTCTTTGCAAATGCTGTTCATTTGATAAAAGCTTCTGGTTTAAAAATAACTAAATCTTTCAACCAAAGA
This sequence comes from Nicotiana glauca, assembly GCA_026770625.1. NCBI lineage: Eukaryota > Viridiplantae > Streptophyta > Magnoliopsida > Solanales > Solanaceae > Nicotiana > Nicotiana glauca. The sequence continues at coordinate 55,421 of MU738947.1, read as the reverse complement.
ACCAACTATGTTCTTAGCTGATCCCAGCATTGCTCGAACCATCATCTCGTAGGTCTACGAGTATGCTAACAGATAGAGGATCTTTCAGTCCTAAAAAAAAGTAGCTTGTCCATCTTACTGGCTGTTTCATTGAATGTGTTGATCAACGTTCTACGTATACGTAAGGAGTCGATTTGCATTCTTGTCTGGCAATAAGCTAAGTGAGAAGCTTTGACCGAGGAAGCTGTAGGAGCCTATGGTTCCATTCTTCTTGTCTGTCACTTGTTTACACTTTGATTAGCTAATAGTTGTCATCTAGTTAAATTTTTTTATTGGAATTATCATTTTAGTATTCACTTATTAAAAGGCATTAATTTTTGGAAAACAGATTTATAGAAAGGGACTTCTTCTTTTTGTTAAAAAAAAAGGGAGTTCGATGCATTAAACTCCCGCTATGCATGAGGTTTGGGGAAGAGCAAGACTATAAAGGGTTTATTGTGTGAGCACGTGATTTTTGCCTCATATGAGAATTACTCCCAAAAAATTCAAAATAAAATAATTTTTGTGTTGTTTGCAATTTTTGTGGATTTTGTGTTATTTTTCTTTTATTGTTTGCGTTTGCGTGTGCATGTATATTTGTTTAAATCGATGAAAATACAAGAAAAATATGCCGCATTTGCATTTTTAAGATTTAACTTTTACAATTAGGATTAATTAAGTAAGTTGTTTTACAAAAAATGAAAAAAAATCACAAAAAATAATGTAATTCGCATTTTAGTGTTTAATGTCAAAATTGTGTGATTTCATTTTAATTTGTTATTTTATTATGTGTGATAATTATTATTAAGCATTAATTAGTATTTGTGAGTTAATTGGGGTTTTATAATTTGCATTAGGATTTTTAGTTTAAATTTGAAATTAATTAGAGAGAAAATTTAAGAAAAAAAAACATAAAAATAGTTTGGGAGTAAAATAAAGAACGAGGGAGTCAAATTTGGGCCAAATACCCAGCCCAAACCAAAAATCAGCCAGAAATCAAGCCCTTACCCGGTCCTTTTAAGCTGGCAATACGACCGTCCAAACGACGTCGTTTTTGTCACGCTCAATCTGGGCCGTTGATCTCAATTAATCAACGGTCCAAAACCTTCCCCAATACACGACCCTGACCCGACCTAAAACCAAATCCGCCCCAGCTTAGACCAAACGACCCCGTTTCATTTAAGTGATCTAATCAGAGCCGTTGGATTTCATCATCCAACGACCCAGATAAATTAACCTATATCTAATATACCCAAAATCAAACCCCTACCCCTCAGAACCCCTTCGACCTCTCATCTCTAACCTGTGGAGACCCCAAACAACCTCCGCCTCACTCCGCCGCTGACCGCCCGCCGGAAATCGCCCACGGCGGCGGTCGACGGCCAAACCTCCCCAAAATTACACCACTTCTTCACCATGACTTCCCCGTTCCAACCATCCTACCAGCTCCCTCGAATACCAGCCCATCTTTTCGAATAATCCAAAAACCTAACAGTTTCTTCACCGTGTCCGGCGACATCACCTCCGATGGCCGCCAAAGTTACACCAAGTGACCACCCAGCCTCCCTCACCACTAAAACGACTTTGGTTTCCTTCGAATCCCAATCCCCCTCCTCGAATTTCAATTTTTAGCCAAGAACCCTAGCGCCGCCCTAAAATCCTTGGTGGCGGCGCCAACCCTAAACCTTCCCCAAGTCACACCCCTGAACCGCCAGGCCACCCTCGTCCCAAAACCCATATTAGTTTTGCTCGAGTCAATGCAGAACTCGTCGAATTTTAATTCGACTGTATGAACCCTAGAAAGACCAAAAAGAATTTGAGGTCGAAATTGACCTTAGTCAAGTGTTTTCAATCGAGAACACTTGATTAAGGTCCGTTTGGACCTCAAAAGTTCAAGTTGAAGTTTTAATGAGAATTGAGTGGAATCTGGTCTGAGATTTCGAGGTATTTTACTTCTTTTTCTTTTCTATTTTTGTTGCTGATTATCTGTTTAAGCTTCGCTGCATTTCATCGTCTTTTCAAATTTATTTCTCTCTTCTCTTTCGAACCTTTTTTCTGGTCCAGTTTTTCTCATGGGGTTTGGTTGGCATATGCTGAATTGATTGAGTATGTTTGTTCGTTAGTTTGATTGTAAAAGTTAGTGTCAATAAGGCCTGTTATAAAGCCATGATTACTCCTATAATTGTTTGGTGTTTGGTTCAAGTTGTTTCATCTGTGTTGTCTATCATTTTGTCGCATTTGAGTTCAGTGTAGTTACAATGTTCACTTCTTCTTGTTTGGATTTAATTTAGGTTGGTGTTAGTCCATTTCTATGAAGTTCAATAAGATTTTGTCTTGTTTCATGAATTGAATTGAAGCCTGTTGTTTAATCCTACTGTTTAAGTTGTTCTGATATGAACCTGACCTTGTTTGAATTGTCCTAATGCTATGAATGCAGCTTTAGTCTTTCAGTTGATATAGAATTGGTTATAGCTGCAGATTGAAAGTAATTGGGTTAGGGGTATGACAGTAATTCCAGTAGTTTTAGGAGTATTATGAGAATTGAAAACTTGCAGAATTGTTTATGTTAAGTGTTCTGTCCACTAGGTATTAAAGTACAATTAAAATATTGTAGTGGGGAACAAAGCATAATGTGGGGGTAAAGGGATTGAATAAGTTAAAAAGACAACTAGTAGTGGAGACAACACTTTCTGATTTTAAGGCCTAAAATAAGTCAATTTATTGTCAACTAGTCGCCTAAAATCAGGAGAAAAAGAGTTTGGAAAAACATATAAGGGGAGTTCTTTTTAGACATTAGAGAAACACACAGGAGACTGAGAAAATACTCTGAAATTTAGAGAGCATTCTTGAAAACTTTTAAAACTTAGTTCTTCTACAGTTTGAGAGAGATTTGAGAGAGTATTAAAGTTGTAAAAAACATAGGGAAATGTTGGAAGTCTTACTGTTCCATTGAGTTCTTGTTTCTACTAGTTCAATTTCGAGTCTATGTGGGTTCAAATTAGTGTGTTTTAGCTTCCTATTGTTGTTACTTCTTCATCACTCAATTCTGGGCTCTTGTGGGTTTGATTTGAGTTTCAACTTGCCTTGTCGCTGCTAGTTGTGATTGCTGTCTGTTACCTGTTGCTGCTGACCTTCCTTTTCTTCCTACTTTGCTCGAATTCCAGGTAATTTTTCAGCTCCAAACTGATGTAGGAAGGACTGAATCAGTCACTGTGAATTGATATTTGAAGAAATGATATAAGGATCCTTTTAATTTAATGTTAGCTCGTTTGTAGTCATATTAGTCATATTAGTCATACTAGTCATACTAGTTTGAATATTAGTTTGAATATTAGTTTGAATGTTAGACTCACAGTAGCAGTAATGGAGATTCAGATGATTTGAACAATTTATAATTTGTATTAACCAGACTGTGTTGGATTATTTCCGTTAGTTTACTCATGTACATGAAAATATTGGATGTAATTAGTTGTAATCGATTGAATTCTGAAGTAAAACTTGGGCATCGGTAAGATCACCCGAACTGTACTTGATGATTTAGACGATGTCCTTAGTTTGTGAGTGCCACGCCTAGTATATTAGTTGATATGAAAATTAATTTTCACATTAGTTGTTGGATAAAAATAGCAATTGGTTGTACTGTTATCTTCACATTATACGTGTTCATAAATTAGAATAGCTGAAAATATCAATGATTAGACTTTGTAAGGCATTAACATTGTTTTGGGGCATTTGGAACATTTAATTTGTACCGGATTGTCACCTGGAGCTTTGATAAGGAAATCAGGAAATACTCACATAATTTGAAGAATACAATGCCTTGATGGGTAGAATCATGATTAGTCTAGTGGTCTATTGAATTTTCTATCATTAAGCAGATTAGAATGTTAAACGTTCATGAATTAATTAATGCAAGCTATAAGTTGAAATTAGAGATTGATTGGACTGTTTAGGCTTACACTTCGGCATGATTTTTTATCCCGCCAAGGCTTGACCTTGGAGCCACGAGATCCAGCTACAACTGGGCGTGAATAATGGCATTTTGGGCCATCATCTCCAATAGTAGGCCCAAAGCGTTGGGGACTTTATATTTTTGAATAAATCGCTGAGCATGCTTCTTTCATTTACTTCATAAGCTATTGGGCCTGAATGGTTTGAGAATAATTTTTAAGGTTTGACCTTTTATCATTGTTAATTAATTAGGATTTCTTCTTTTGTTTTAGAGACAAATAAAAAAATAGCAAATCATAGTAGCTTTAGGTTTGACCCTTTTAATAAAGAATGAGACGAGCCTCGCCAAATAAAACACATAAACCGCGGGGCCCTCTTTAAAATATACATATAAAAATACTTAGATTTCGGGACGGGTCATTTAGCGAATTTCATGGCCTTTTTTCCAAAATAACAACGCGTTAGTATCTTTAAGCGCGCCTTGTAATAATTTACTTTCTTAAATTCGGGTGTACATTTATGTGACCTAAATCCAAATCTCAACGAAGTCGAAATATGTCAATAACCACGGGTACATTGATGTGACGTGGTTCGAGATATATTTTCACGACGTTGCAATTCTCATAAAAAGTGATAATAAAGCTGTGAATAATTTTTAAAATTGCACTATAGGATAACATGTATTAAAATCATATATTAAGCCATTTATAACAGTTTAAGCGACCGTGCTAGAACCACGGGATCCGGGGGTACCTAACACCTTCCCTCGGGTCAACAGAATTCCTTACTTAGAATTTCTAGTTCGCAGACTTCATTTGGAAAGTCGAATATTTTCCTCGAATTGGGATTAACGATAAACCGGTGACTTGGGACACCAAAAGCCAAACCTTTCCCAAGTGGCGACTCTGAATAATTAAATAATCCCGATTCGAATAATGTCACTTTAAATGGAAAAACACTCTTATACACTTTATCCCTCGCGGTGGGTGTGTAAAAAAGGAGGTGTGATAGCTCTGGCGACTCTGCTGGGGACCATAACCCAGAACTTCGGTTCAGGGTTTAAGAATTCGAGCTTAGAATAACTGTTATGTTTGGCTTTATCCAATTTTCCTACATGTTTTCCTACTAAATGTGCTAAATGTTTTACCGCTTTGATATTATCTGAACTGTATATATAAACTGTGCCGAAACCCTTCTCTTCTCACCTCCGGGGATGTTGCTTACTGGTTGAGACTCCCTATTCTGTTAGTGTCTTACCCTGAAATAAGAAAGAGGTTGGATAAGTTACAAAGCCGGACGATCCCGCGGGTCCCCGATACGTAGCCCCCTCCTCGACTCGAGTCGTCCGCTCGGGTTCACGGTCTAGAACACATGCCTAGGTTTTTGAACCTAGAATAACTTGACTTCATGCCGGATCCCTAGTAGGAATGCTTATTTGCATCACGTTGCATTTGACTTAGGAGACTCAACACAGGGGTTGGGTCCGTCTAGGAGAGGTAACCTGAAATGAAAAAGACCATTTTGCTGCATCGTGTTTGTTTTACGCATTTATTTGCTTCAGACTTGCATGCTGACCGGATTTTAAATATTAAAAAAAAAAGAAATAGCAGTATAGAATGTAAATAGCATACCGGTGCCCAAATACTGTCGGAACTCTGCCAAAATTTTGGAAAAATTGAAAGAAAAAAAAAGGAAAGAAAAAATATTTCATCATTTTTTTTATAGCAAAAAAGAAAAAGAAAAAAAGAGTCTTCATTTTGTTCTTCTTGTTTTCAAATTATTTGGTCGGAAAATACGTTGTTGAAAATAAAAAGAAAAAACTTGTTTTCAAAAAAAAAAAAAAATAATTCGTCTTATCTCACCGAACTACGCCAGTTTGATTCTCACAGGGTGTGGGATACGTAGGCAACCCTCATCGGGTCCAACTTTCCCCTTTTTTAAAAATCGCCAAAAATGTCAAAGTTAATACTTTCGTCATAGATAAGTCAGGTGATGCCGCTTTTGTCAAAAATAGCCGAATATTCCCGAAAGGGATATCGGAAGGCTGACTTTTCGTAAACGGCCACCGTTGGTCATTTTTTAGGCTTTGGCCGGTTAGCCCATGCAGCCTTAAAATCTTCGTCCCCGAAGTGCTGAAAGGTCGTGTTCAAAAAATCGAGTCTTTCATTTTAAATTTGAAAAAAATAAGAGAAATTTGCTGTTTGATTAATCACATTAAGAAATGTGCAGAATGAGCACGAGTCATAATTTATCCGAAGCTATTATAAACAAGATCCCGTTGGAATTACATATGTGGTGGGATGACTTGGGCAAATCAGGACAAGACATGGTCAAATCATATTTGAGAGGCCTTACTAGGTTGCTGAAAATTAATCCGAGAGGGGATATCATAAGGGCACTGATTCCATTCTGGGACCCGACACACAATGTATTTCACTTCTCAGATTTTGAGCTTACCCCGACATTGGAGGAGATAGCTGGATACCAGGGATCCCAAGGTTCCGTTGAGAAAGCAGTACTTGATTTCTCCGAGGGTCGTAGCCGTCCACAAGTTCTTAGACTCTTTGAAGATATGAAGAGCGGTCCATAACCCAGACTTGGCAAACGGGTTTTGTTCTTTGTCATTCATATACGACAGATATGGTTATATAGGAGGATTCAATAACCCAGAAAATAAAATCTGTAGCAAGGGAAACCGCCTGAAATGGGAGGAACACATGTGTTTCGCGTTTATGGTGGCCTTTCTAGGACTTCTGGTTTTCCCTAGAAAAGATGGGAAAATTGATATACGGGTAGCCGGGGTCGTCAGTACTTTGCTTACTCAGGAAAATAGCACTCATGCACCAATGATAGTAGCCAACATCTTCCGCGCTCTTACCGCTTGCAAAGCCGGGGATGACTTTTTCGAGGGTTGTAATGTATTGATGCAAATGTGGATGGTTGAACACTTGTGCCATCGCCCTCAATTTATGATCTACGGATCGTCAGAGAAGACATGTATAGAAGAGTTTTCTACAAGAGTCGATGGATTTTGTTTGCCAGAAGGGGTCACCGAATGGGTAACATGTCTGCGTTCTGTCTTCGCACGCCAAATAGAGTGGACATTCGGGTGGTTATCTGTAGACGAAATCATATACATGTCAGCCACATGGTCTCATTTTTTGCTGATGGGACTTAATAGTATCCAACCGTATGCCCTATACCGAGTATTGAGACAGTTGGGAAGATGCCAAATAGTCCCAAAAAATGAAGATCTTAGCAGACAGGTAGTCGAAATTGGGCCTAACGGTCAATTCTCTGAAGCAATAGTTCGCAAAATCTGGAACGAATGTCAGTACTTAAAAGCAGACACTTGCATACGAGATCGGGCAAAGGAGAAGTATTGCCAGGATACCCCGCTTGGTACAAGAGAGACATTGAGTTCGAGAGGCCGGCTAAAAGACCTCACCTCCAAGATTTCGCTGAGTCATCACGAGAACAATGGACCTGGTTAGCTAAAGAAAATGAGTACAGGGCCAAGATGGGAAAACTGGAGAAGCAAATCCAGGACCTTAAGTTTAAGAACAGTGTGCAAGTTGCAGCCGATGAGGGGGACAAAAAGAAGCTGGCTCAGGAAAATGAAGCCCTGAGAGCACAAATCCAACAGATGAGGGTAGATGCTGACAAACAACAAAGGACTTGGTCGGATGAACGGTTGATAAAGGGTTTGAAAAGGGAAATCGTTGAATGCCAGGACAAGCTGAAGAAATTCGAGGGTATCATAGCGGGACTCCAGGCACAATGGGCAAAAAGAACATAAGAACGCACCCATTACTTGCAGCAATTGAAGAGGGATTATGAAAAAATCATTGTCCATCTGAAAATAAAGGTGAACACCCTTGAAGACGAGGCAGCCAAGCAAGACGAAGATTTTGAGACCGCAAACGGACACTGCTATGACTTATTGGCCTGAAGGGAAGCAGAAATACAACAGCTACAGAATCAGCATCTTCAGGATTCTCAGATTTTGGAAGCCCGTAATGATCAAATAAGGCGTCTGCTCATTGAAAAGGGTCAAACCAGGGACAGGATTGAAACCATTGCCCACGCCATTATTAAGAAATGCCGAGTGTGTGAAGACATGGCCCGAACTACCTTCTTCTTATCAGTAATGATTTTTGTCAAGAGGATAATGTATGAATTGGAACAATTGAAAAGGATTCTTGCACCCAAGCCCGCGGCGAGGCCGAACGATGCCCCGCGGGCACCACAATTTGAAGCTTTAATGTACTCATAGCTCGAGTCTGTATTTTTTTTTTCTGGAGTCTGTTGTCTGTTAGAGTCCATTTTCCTTTTCGTACCAGAGTCTGTTAGCAGTGTTTGAGTCTGTACTTTGTTTTAAGTCTGTTGTTTCCTTTTCAAAATTTCTAGTTGGTAATAAAATGTTTTATTAATGAAATGGAAAATTCCCAGAAAAATTGTTTCTTTATTCTTTGCATTCATTATTTTTTGCGAACTACGCTTGGTCTGATTCGTGCGGGGTCATGATACGTAGGCAATCTTCATCAGATTCGACCATAACCCTAAATAAAGGATATAAATAAAAGGAAATAGGAAAAAGCATAAGGAAAGGCCGGAATTACGCATGCAACCGTTGCAAAACATGTAGAAATCCATTTAACTATATAGGTGCATCATACCCCAACGTGAGATTACCTATATGTTATTTGCCTCAAATTAACCGGTTGTCGCTGTCACCAGGTTCTATAGAAAGGTGGTTGGTTTTGTGGTAATCTGGCCTCACATTCATATTTCACGAGGTCAAAAAGAAGTGTCCAGCCATCCTTCACAAGGTCGAAAGAAAGTGTTCATACATACTTCACAAGGTCGAAAGGAAGTGTTGAAATGTCTTCAGAAATTCCTCTACCGACGATTCCTTTTTCGGAGGAAAGTTCAATCTCAGCCATCCCCACTTCTGAGTCAGCAACTGCTAAGGAAAATAGAGTTCTGCGTCTCTGCATAATGGAAATGTGGGATGCCTGGAACAATGGAAGAGAACTACTGATGGCGATCCCTGGATTCCCTGAGTAGTTCCCTAGGGCAAGTGGGACTTCCAACGTCCCCATAAGTTATCCAACTACCTCGTTCGGGCATCCTACCATTTCAGCTCACTTCACCGAATCACCTTCTGAGTATTACCCCCAGGTGTCAGCGACAGGTGCGACTTCAAACATATTCACCGCACCGCCTTGTTCAGCCACGACACAACCTGCTTTACCCAAGCCAAGCTTCGACTCCTCTTCATTAACATTTCAAGCACCGTCTTTCTCGTTGGAACCTACCCGGTTTACCATCAATGCTTATCCTCAGCCGCCTCGAGATGAGCTTACACTGGGGCAAGATCAAACTCCCAAAGCACCCGAGCAGGATGGGATGTCCAAAAGAATGAGGAGTCTTGAGCAAAGTTTAAAAATATATAAGGCTTAAGTGGGCAGAAAAGTGTGTCCTATACTGATTTGTGCATGTTCCCCCATGTGCATTTGCCATTGGGATTCAAAACCCCAAAGTTTGAGAAGTACGATAGGCACGGTGATCCCATCGCTCATCTTAAGAGGTACTGCAACCAGCTGCGAGGAGATAGCGGAAAAGAAGAACTCCTCATGGCCTATTTTGGAGAGAGTCTGGTTGGTATCGCATCTGAGTGGTACATGGACCAAGATATATACCGCTGGCACATATGGGATGATCTTGCCAGAGACTTAGTCAACCAGTTCCAATACAATATCGACATAGCTCCAGATAGGAACTCATTAACGAACCTGAAGAAGAAACCCTCGAAAATTTTCCGAGAATACGCAGTTAAATGGTGCGAGCAGGCATCCAGGGTAAAACCTCCAATGGATGAGGTCGAAATGGTCACGATTTTCCTCCAAGCTCAGGAGCTAGACTACTTCCAAAATATGATGTCCGCAATGGGTAGACCATTCGCTGAAACCATCAAGATTGGCGAAATGGTCGAGAACGGTTTGAAAAATAGTCGAATTTTGAGCCAATCCACTATCAGATCTACCTCCCAAGCCATTCAGGGTGGGTCTAGAGGAGTAGCGAGGGGCAAGAAGATGGAAGAAACGTCCATGGCGGCGTCAGATGTAAGAAAATACCATACCAGGTCTCTTTTTTTGGAAAGACCCCCGCATCATTACTACCCCCACCAAGATATGACCTATACTCCTCATCCCTACATGGTCATGAATTCTCAACCTTATGGTAGACCACCGCAACAAGCCAACCGAAACCAAGCTCCACTTCCTAGAAATCAGCCTCTTTACTGAAACCATTATAATCCCCAACCACCCCAGAATAACTTCCGTCCCCAGGAACCACCCAGGAAACAAACCTTCACACCCATCGGCGAACCATACACCAATCTATTTCCTAAGCTTGTCCAGATGGGTCTCTTGCAGCCAGTCCCTCAAACAAGGCAAAATCCAGCATCGCCTGCTTACAAAGCCGGTGTCAGGTGTGCTTATCATTTGGGGGCGGAAGGGCATGATACCAATGATTGTTGGACCCTAAAAAGGGCAGTAGAAAACCTGATAGAACAAGGGAAGATAGTGGTAAGGGACGAGGAGGTCCCAAATGTGACTAACAATCCCTTACCCGCTCACAATAATGGGCCTGTGATCGGGATGATCTGCGAAGACAAGGAGTTTGATCCCACTTTGAAAGCCATAATTGCTATCGCTGATGCATAGAGGAAGCCAAAAATTGCCCTGAAGCAAGATAAAGGGGAAAAGAAGACCAAAGCTACCCAGTCAAAACCAAAAATGAAAGTCGAAGTAGGAACGGAGGCAATGCCTCCAAAAGATGGTGTTCTCTATATCCCACGAGGCAACAAAGAAAAGCAGTTGACCTTGAGTCCTACAAAAAGATTTGAAGTGAAAAAGGGAACACCAATGTATGTGCCAAAAGGAGCCTATGTGGTATGAGGGACAATTAAACCACTTCAGCTGAATGAGCTAGTGGTTATTGGACGCGTGCCACAGAAGCCCATGACAGATCCTACTGCTGTACCCTGGAATTACAACAAAACAGTGGTGAGGGCAAAGAAATCTCAGGTGCAGTTCAAGAAAATCACCCTGTTGAAAAGTACGCCAATTTGGAAGAAATAAACAATACCACCAGAAAGCGCTTCCCATCTAAAAAGCCTGTAAATGGCGAGGAAGTAGAGAATTTCTTTCAAAAGATGAAAATGGCAGATTATGAAGTGATTGACCAGCTTCGAAAGTTTCTCGAACAAGTTTCCATGTTATCTCTGTTGATGAACTCCACCGAATATCAGAAGGTATTGATTAAGACTCTTAATGAAGCATATGTGCCTGTTGAGACTTCTGTAGAGCAGTTGGAAAGAATGGCAGAAAGATTCTTTGCAATCAACCAAATTTCCTTCAGTAAGAATGACTTGCCCCCAGAAGGAGCCACACATAACAAAGCCCTGAACCTAACAGTCAAATGCGATGGGTACTACATGAAAAGGGTTATGGTGGATAGAGGTTCCGGGGTAGACATCTGCCCGTTCTCGACTTTACAACACATAGAAATTGGGACCGAAAGAAATCGACCCAACAATGTCTGTGTACGGGCTTTTGATGGTATAAAAATTGACACAATTGGAGAGATCGACTTGATTCTGACCATTGGCCCAGTGGATTTTGAAATAACTTTCTAGGTTTTGGACATGGACACGTCCTACAACTTTCTTCTGGAGAGGCCATGGATTCATGCGGCCGCAGCTGTACCCTTTACCCTTCACCAAATGGTAAAGTTCGAGCATGAGGGTCAAGAGATCATGGTCCACGGGGAAGATGAGCAATCAATCTATCGGGACCCTTCAGTCCCATGTCTTGAAGCAAGACAGGGAAGCGAGCACATACTTTATCAGGCTTTTGAAATTATGGTCGTCGACCAATATGAAGAAGGAGACCCTTGTCCCCAACCCTTCCTTTCTAATGCATCAATCATGGTGGCTAAAGAGATGATCCGACGTGGCTTCAAACCGGTAAAGAGGCTTGGGAAATCATTACAAGGAATAGCAAAACCTATCACCCTGCCTTCAACTGAGAAGTTCTTCAGGATAGGCTTCCACCATACCCCAGATGATGAAAAGTGGGCAAATAAGAGAAAAAATGAGGGATGGGTTTTACCTCAACCACTGCCACATTTGTATGAAACTTTTGTCAAGCCAAGGTACAATGAAGAATAAGATGATGAGGCCTTTACGGCCAAAGAAATTGAGGAAATATGTGGGGCAATGAGAAAAATACTCTACGAAACCCATATGGTTCAACCAGGAGAGGGCACTAGCACCGTTGAGGTGCTGTATATGGGACCAGGCGCCAAGTTGCAAAATTGGAAGGCTACGCCATTTCCAATCAGGAGGGAGTCCCGGTAGACTTGTCCTGCTACTTTTCTACATCTCGAGTTATTTAGGGTGTAACTCGGATGTTTTCTTTAGTTTTTTTTGTCTTTAAATTTTGAAATGTAAACCTTGTTATCTTCAAATTCCAAGAAATGAAATCAAATTTCATCGTTCATTTTCCTTTATTCTTTCTGATTTTTGCTATTTTTCTCTTTCAGTTCTAATAATGCGGCTTTAAATAACATGACATGCTTGCGGACTTCACGCCCAGATCCAAACACGCTGTCTAATTGTGAAATAATGAACCAGGAACTTGAATATGATGAAGAAGAGGCTTTTAGGGAAATAAATCGAGATTTGGAACAATTTGAGAATAAGCCTAAGCCAAACTTGAATGATACTGAGCCATTTAACTTGGGGACTTCTGAACAAATCCGGGAAACCAAGATAAGCATTCACACAGACGAGAAAACCCGGGATGCAATAATCCAACTCCTGTTTGAGTTCAAAGATGTGTTTTCTTGGTCGTACGACGACATGCCAGGGCTAAGTGTTGATCTGGTGGTTCATAAGTTGCCAACTTACCCCAATTGCCCTCCAGTCAAGCAAAAGCAAAGAGAGTTTAAAATTGATGTCAGTGATAAGATCAAGGAAGAAATCACGAAATAGTTGAAAACAAGGGTAATTCAAGTGGTCCAATATACTACATGGTTGGCTAATGTAGTTCCAGTTCCAAAGAAAGACGGGAAGACCCGGGTGTGTGTGGATTATAGAGATTTGAACAAGTCAAGTCCCAAAGACAATTTCTCTTTGCCCAACATCCACATCCTTGTTGATAACTGTGCTAAACATGAGATACAGTCCTTCGTAGATTGTTACGCCGGATATCACTAGGTATTGATGGACGAAGAAGACGCTGAAAAGATAACCTTTACCACACCCTGGGGTTCATATTGTTATAGAGTCATGCCGTTTGGTTTGAAGAATGTTGGGGCGACCTACATGAGGGCCATGAACGCCATTTTCCATGATATGATGCATCAGGAAATAGAGGTATGTGTAGACGACGTGATCATCAAGTCCAGAACCCGGGATGATCATGTTCGAGATTTGAGGAAATTCTTTGAACGGTTGCGCAAGTATGATCTGAAGTTGAACCCTGCCAAATGTGCATTTGGGGTCCCTTCTGGTAAACTTTTGGGCTTTATAGTCAGCAGGAGAGGTATCGAGTTAGACCCAACAAAGATAAAGTCTATCCGGGATTTGCCTCCTCCGAGAACCAAGAAAGATGTGATGAGCTTGTTGGGTAGATTAAACTATATCAGTCGGTTCATTGCTCAACTGACATCCACGTGTGAGCCCATATTCAAATTATTGAAGAAAGATGCAGCAGTCAAGTGGACAGATGAATGTCAAGAAGCCTTTGATAATATCAAAGAATATTTGTCAAATCCTCCAGTCTTGGTCCTACCAGAGCCTGGGAGGCCTCTTTTCTTGTATCTGACGGTCTTCGAAAATTCTTTCGGCTGTGTCCTCGGACAACACGTTGTAACCGGGAAGAAAGAGTAGGCGATCTATTATTTGAGCAAGAAGTTTACTAGCTATGAAGCTAAGTATACTATATTGGAAAGAACCTGTTGTGCTTTGACTTGGGTCGCTCAGAAGTTGAGACATTACTTGCATGCCTACACCACCCACCTCATAACTAGGTTGGATCCTTTGAAATACATATTTCAGAAACCGATGCCCACAGGGAGATTAGCGAAATCGCATATTCTGCTCACTGAATTTGACATAGTCTATGTCACTCTCACGGCAATGAAAGCTCAGGCGTTGGCAGATCATTTGGCTGAAAACCCGGTTGATGATGAATACCAACCATTGAACACTTACTTCCCGGACGAAGAGGTAAATTCAATAGAGGCCATCTCTGAAGACACACATGCTTGGAAAATGTTCTTTGATAGGGCGGTAAACATAAAAGGTGTAGGAATTGGGGCAATCTTGATCTCACCCACTGGTCAACACTATCTGTCCATAGCCAAGCTTCGGTTTTTCTGCACAAACAACACCGTTGAATATGAAGCTTGTATCATGGGTATGCATATGGCGATTGACCAAGATGTTGAAGAGTTATTGATTATGGGAGACTCAGATCTGATTATCCGTCAAGCCCAAGGAGAATGGGAAACCAGAGATATTAAGCTTATCCCCTATGGACAACATGTGGAAGATCTTAGCAAGCGGTTTAAATCGATAGAGTTCAGGTACATCCCTCGGTGTCACAATGAACTGGCTGATGCACTCGCCACTCTGGCCGCGATGTTGCCCTACCCAGGCAATGCTCACATTGATCCCTTGGAAATCCAAATCAGGGAAAGGCATGGCTATTGTGATACGTTTGAGGTAGAGCCAAACACCCAGCCATGGTACCACAACATCAAAAGGTTTCTGAAAACGCAAGAATATCCCGAGCAAGCTAGTGGGGATCAAAAGAGAACCATTAGACGGCATGCAAGTGGTTTTTTCTTAAGTGTTGATGTCTTGTACAAGAGGACCCCGGATATCAATTTGTTAAGATGTGTTGACACCGAAGAAGCTAGAAAGATCATGCATGAAGTACACGCAGGAGTGTGTGGACCTCACATGAATGGGTATGTTTTGGCAAAGAAAATCCTTCGAGCAGGATATTACTGGATAACCATGGAGAAGGACTGCTTCAGCTTTGTCCGGAAGTGCCATCAGTGTCAAGTGCACAGTGATTTGATTCATGCACCTCCAACGGAACTACATCCTATGTCAGCACCTTGACCATTCGTTGCTTGGGTCATAGACGTCATTGGGCCAATCGAACCAAAAGCCTCAAATGGACACAAATTCATATTGGTTGCTATTGATTACTTCACAAAATGGGTCGAAGCTATCACTCTCAAAGCGATCACTAAGAAAGTTGTAGTGGATTTTGTACATTCGAACCTTATCCGTCATTTCGGTATTCCCGCAACTATCATCACGGATAATGCTGCAAACCCGAATAGTCGTTTGATGGAGGAGGTATGCGAACAATTCAAAATAACGCATAGGAACTCCACTCCTTATCGGCCCAAAGCCAACGTCAAGAACATCAAGAAGATTTTGAGAAAGATAATCCAAAGTTCCAGACAGTGGCATGAACAGTTGCCTTTTGCCTTGCTGGGATATCGCACTACAGTGCACACATCGGTAGGAGCCACCCCATACTTGTTGGTTTATAGAACCGAAGCTGTGATACCGGCAGAGGTAGAAATCCCTTCGCTCCGAACAATTGTTGAAGCAGAGGTTGAAGATAGTGAATGGGTTAAAACTCGTTTGGAACAGTTGACTTTGATTGATGAAAAACAGATGGCCGCAGTTTGCAACGGGCAGTTGTACCAACAAAGAATGGCCCGCGCCTATAACAAGAAAGTACAACCCAAGAAATTTGAAGTGGGACAATTGGTGTTGAGGCGTATTCTTCCTCATCATCAGGAAGCAAAAGGAAAGTTCGCTCCTAACTGGAAATGTCCGTATATCATTAGAAAAATACTGCCAAGAGGGGCATTATACTTGGGTGACTTTGAAGGAAATGATCCCGAAGCAGCCGTGAATGCAGACGCGGTAAAAAGGTACTATGTTTGAGCCTGCTTTGGTGATGTCTTTGCGTATTTGAAATGCCGAAGGCTTTCATTCTCGCTACCCAAATACTATCAACCCTTTGCAAACCTATTTGAGCCAGTTACATTTCCTTGGCTACCCTCTTTGGAATCCAAAAACACCGATAAATAAAAAAAACAAAAAAAACAAAACAAATGATGGTTTGAACTACGTCTGGCTTGATTCCGAAAGGATACGTAGGCAACCTCTCTCTGGGGTTCAGTCACACCACACCAAAAATCCAAATTTCCCGAAAAGTGAAACTAGGGCAGATGTTATAATGGTTCGACCATGAGCCCATCGAATTGTTCCAAAGTTGTAATCCTGTCCGCAATTCTTTTTACCTGAAACCAAGTGAAAGTCCTTCGGATCAATTGCCAAAGGCGTGAGAGCTGATAAATATCATTGATATAAAGCTGATGCATTCTAAACTGAGAGAAATAAAATAAGAGAGTCTTATCGGTGAAAACCTTCGGGCACCATAAGGTGACGGGAGTCGAAAAACTGAGAATGAGAGAGCCCGCTTAGTGAAAACTTGCAAAGAGCACTATCGGGCGACGGTGAGAAGAGAAATGAGAGAGTTCGATTAGCGAAAACCCGCAAAGGGCGCTGTCGGCCGAAAAGAGGATATCTCATCACTGAAAGTCCTGGCAAGGTCCTCTGGCTCGGAAATACGAATCGATAGTTTCACCAGAAGATGGAAGTTGGTGCGGGTTGGGCATCCAGTCCAAGAAGTATGTCATGTCCATTTGAAGTCAGCATGTACCCCAGATAAGTCCTTCTTTTCCCCCGAAAGGGACGCTTCTATTTAAAATTCATTACCCTGCTTTCTGGTTTGCTTTTCCTTAAATCCTTTTCGGTTTAACTCTGAATCCCAAAATAGTTACAAAGAAAGGTGGCAGGACTATTTGCTACAGGGCTTCCCTTCGCAAAAGATAAGAGAAGAGAATCCAGCCTCGGCGGATGTATTAAGCCAATCCCAACTGACCAAACATTGGAAAGGAGGGAAAGTTAAAGACAAAGGCCTCAAGAACAGAATCGAATAAAAGGATCAAAGTCTTATATGGGCAAATCATCGTGGAATCCTGAAAGTTAGGTCTTATCGGCCGGAAGGGGGTCGCCCTCGAAAACCAATCAATGGCGGAGTTCTCGGCAGAAATGAGGTGGGGATAAAATGATCAAATACAATCAAGGCCACAAAACCAATCACCATTTCAAACTAACAATTGATCTTTGTTTGAGAAATTGAAACAGGTACGGTCCAAAGGAACCGTGCAAGAAGTAGGTGCAACCAAAAGAAAGAAAACGCGCAAGTGCTGAAATGACTTTACAATAAATAATGGCGCAAAATGGAAGTTTCGTCCGTATTCTTTCCTGCCTTTTATCAAAAAGGGAGATAAAAAAAAAACCTCTTACTTCCTATAGCCAACATTAGGGCTCCAATCCCTGAGTTGAGCACTTTCTCCTTAACCAACATTAGGGATTCAATCCCTGAGTTGCGTGTTATCCTTAGCCAACATTAGGGCTCCAATCCCTGAGTTGAGCAATTTTCCTTTAGTCGACATTAGGGCTCCAATCCCTGAGTTGAGCAATTTTCTTTTAGCGGACATTAGGGCTCCAATCCCTGAGTTGAGCAATTTTCCTTTAGCCAACATTAGGGCTCCAATCCCTGAGTTGAGCGTTTTCCTTAGCCAATATTAGGGCTCCAATCCCTGAATTGAGCGTTTTTCCTTAGCCAACATTAGGGCTCCAATTCCTGAGTTAAGCGACTTCCTTTAGCCAACATTAGGGCTCCAATCCCTGAGTTGAGCAATTTTCCTTTAGCCGACATTAGGGCTCCAATCCCTGAATTGAGCGTTTTTCCTTAGCCAACATTAGGGCTCTAATCCCTGAGTTGAGCGAATTTCTTTAGCCAACATTAGGGCTCCAATCCCTGAGTTGAGCGACTTTCCTTTAGCCGACATTAGGGCTCCAATCCCTGAGTTAAGAAAATTTTCTTTAGCCGACATTAGGTCTCCAATCCCTGAGTTGAGCGTTTCTCCTTTTGCAAACATTAGGGCCCCAATCCCTGAGTCGAGCATTTTCCCTTAGCCAACATTAGGGCTCCAATCCCTGAGTTGAGCGACTTTCTTTAGCTAACATTAGGGCTCCAATCCTTGAGTTGAGCGACTTTCCTTTAGCCTACATTAGGGCTCCAATCCCTGAGTTGAGAAATTTTCCTTTAGCCGATATTAGGGCTCCACTCCCTGAGTTGAGTGTTTCCCAAGCCGACATTAGGGCTCTAATCCCTGAGTCGAGCATTTTCCCTTAGCCAATATTAGGGCTCCAATCTCTGAATTGTGCGGTTTACCTTTAGCCAACATTATTGCTCCAATCCTTGAGTTGAGTATCCTCTTAGCCAATATAAGGGCTCTAATCCCTGAGTTGAGCGTTTTCCTTTTAGCCAACATTAGGGCTCCAATCCCTGAGTTGAGTGTTTCTCCTTTTGCAAACATTAGGGCCCCAATCCGTGAGTTGCGCCTTTTAGACATGGGGTTTCCAATCCTCTCATCGATTCCACAGATTTTTATTGCAGATAACTCACGGAATTTTCCTAGCAAAACTAGGGCAGAAAAATTTCGTTTGTTTGTTTTGTTTTGGTGTCTAAGCAGGTTTGACCTCGAGGCACATGGTTCGAGATGACCTACGGAGTGAGTCTCAATCCAGAATAAAGAAAAAAAGAAAAGAACAAAAAGAAATAAGCTCAAATATTGGAGCAAATAAAGGGGCGGATTGCTAGAAATCTGATTGAAGTCACAAGCTCTGCCAATCCTGTTTTACTCAATGCTGCAGAAAGAAACAAGCACCTGCAACTTGAGAGCATCAAGATTCAGATCGAAGTCTACAGCAAAATCAGCTAAGACTCAAGATCAAGTTTCAAAAGAATTATAGATAGGAATCTTGTAACTCATAGTTGATAGGCATAGCTAGCTTAGCTTCGATTTTCCTTTTGGTATAATAAGGAGGTCAGTAAGTAGTAGCAGTAGCAATAACAACAATAACAGTGAAACCACAGCTTCACTGCAGTCCCAGCTACCGAAACTTCCCGAACGACATTGACCTGATTCCCTTTTTGCCAGGGATATATAGGAGACCTTTTGAAGCAAAGGTTCGGTCAAATCTTTTCAAAATGCTTCACACAGAGTGTAGACGTGTGATTTTTGACCCTCCCCGGGATTTTTTATATTTTAGCGTGTAAATATTTAATTTAGCCTTAATAGAGCTATTTTAGCTAATTTTGACTCTTTTACTTGATTTCGTCATAAAATGAACAAAAAAAATATATGAATTTTAGTTTATGTATTTCTCCTAAATTTGAAAAATACAAACAAAAAAAATAGTGCCTTATTATTATTATTATTTTTTTTTTAAATCTTTATATAATTTCAAAAATACATAAACAGTTTCATTATTGTTTTGTAGTTATTTTAATCTTTTAAAAATACAAAAAATAGTACTTTATATTTTTATCTTTATATAAAAACGAAAATTACAAAAAAAAAATAGTTTTATTTTAATTGTCAATCTTATTTGGATAGTTATTTTGTTTACGTAGGATTAATTAAATAATATCGTATTTTTATTCTCGGTTGCAGGGAAAGAATAACATTTGGGTTCAAACGACCCATTTGTAGGCCTAATTTTCTGGCCTAGCCCATAACAATCCAAACCCGCCACACATTAAACATAACACAAGATAATGGGGAGACACATGTTACTCATTTTAGGGAGGAATTCACGGATAGAACACTTAGAAATGAGGGGAGTTGGTCATCTTCATGATCAGATTTTTTTGGGACCCCAAAAAGGCTCTCACGTTTGGACAGACAGATTATATAGAGAGGAGAACACTTCATTAAAACCAACAGAGATTGAGAAGAGATTTTTGGATAACACATTGAGAAGTCATCTTCTCCTTCTTCTTGAAGAAGAAGAAACCTTAACAGAAAACCCCAACACCCCTGAAACCAAACAACCCTCCCCCACGTCGCCTGAACCACTTCCCTGCCTCCAGTTGCTCGCCGACCAACAGCCACCAGACAAGACCCAGTCTCGTCGACCACCCTTCCCCCGACGTCCCCAGCCTCCCTTACGTCCAAACGACGCACAGCTCCATCCCCCATGCCCAGCGGACAACCCTTCGCCAATCTCATCGTCATCTCCCTCACCCCGCCACCTGCTGCCTCCAAACGACCAACCTCACTGCTTGATACCACCCCGCCACCTGCTGCCTCTAAACGTCCAAGCTCACTTCCCATCTCCAGCTCGTCAACCTCACGTTGACAGTCTTGGTTCGAGTTTTCCGTTTCTGTTGAGGTCGTCGTTGTTCGTCGTTGTTTGTCGAGGTCCGATACGTTAAGGTCGAAGAAAGGTCCGTTTCCTATTGTATTTTACATTTTATCTTTACACGTTCTTAGATTTATTCCTATCTAGATGATTTCTATCCCATTTTAATGTCTTCAATTTGATTACGTGATTAAATGGTAAGAAAACAAATTTGGTTAAATGTTTTAAGCTTGTTTGTTAATGTTTGATGTAAATAATTAGTTGTTTGGTGATGGTATAAAAATTTGAAACGCTATTTGATAAAGGACCATTAACTGAGAAGTGAGGTATTATGTTATTCCATCTTTAATTGAGTGGGTCTTGAATTTTTTTTTTTATTGGTAAAATGATAATGTTGGTTGTTTAATCAAGTTGAAGAATAGACCATTTTCTTTATGAACATACGTTGGGTCTTACGTAACGTAGAAGAGGGTTGGGTTAAAAGTAAATTTAGACTATTATTTACAATAATATTTTATCCATGAATGCGACCTCTCAATAATCTTAAATTAGCTTTAGAAAAATAATTATGGTTTTGAGTTGTTGGGTTTAGTTATGAAAAATTGGAATTAAAATAGACATTACCTTGAAACAAGAATGTGATTTAGGCTTTAGACATAATTAAATGGATCTAAGTATTGCCATATATGTTCCTATATTAGTTCTATATTTATTTTGTCCGTTTGGAACATTCACAACTAGTGTAGAAAATGCCTTGAACTCTCGTAATTTGCTTTAGGCGCGTTATTAATAAATAATTGTCATAGCTATGGGTACGGTTCCCGTGATGTAGTTGTGGCATTAAATTTCGAATTAGTTTTTGAATATGCATATCCGTAGTTTACTTAGTTGAATGTTTTTCCTTTAATAAAAATAAATGAGGCGAGCCTCGCCAAATAAAATGTGCAAATTACGGGGCCCTCAATAGATGGTTGTTTTAAATGCTTAGATTTCGGGACATGCCGTTTAGCGAATTTCACGGCCTTCCCAAAATAATAACGCGTTAGTATCTTTAGGCGCGTATTTAATAATGTTATCTCCCTAAACTCGGGAGCACATTTATGTGACCCAAATCCAAATCTCAACGGAGTCGAAATGTGTCGATAACCACGGGTACATTGATGTGACGTGGTTCGAGATGCGTTTTTACAATGTTGCAATTCTCTGTTAAAATAATAATAATAAAAGCGGTTGAAAGATAAAGTTTGCACATAAGTTCATAATTGTATAAAAATCAGATAATTAAGCCGAATACGACAGTTGAGCGACCGTGCTAGAACCAAGGAACTCGGGAATGCCTAACACCTTCTCCCGGGTTAATAGAATTCCTTATCTGGATTTCTGGTTAGCGGACTATAATACAGAGTCAACTTTTTCCTTGATTCGGGATTCAAACCGGTGACTTGGGACACCATAAATCTCTCAAGTGGCGACTCTGAATTTTTTAATAAACGAATCCCGTTTCGATTGTCCTTTAATTGGAAAAACTCCCTTTACCACACCCTTAGCGGGGTGCGGTAGCGTAAAAATGAGGTGTGATAGCTCTGGCGACTCTGCTGGGGATGTAAAAGACCCAGAACCACTGGTTCAGGGTTTAAGAATTCGCACTTGGAATAACTGTTGTATTTGGCTTATTTATTATCTGATCTTTATTATATGGTTGTCTTAAATGTGCTAAATATTGCTTTTTACCGCTTTGATAATTTCGAACTATGTATATAAACTGTCTTCTCACGCACCCCCTCTGAGTCTTCTTAAAAATAAAAATTGGGCATTTGCTTGACATAGCCCACTTTCTTTGAGATAGCTGAGGTGCCTGGCACCCAGTGAAGGATTTTAGTCACACATGTTTTAGGCGGGGAGCACCACCAGTTAAGCCGGAAAGCAATGCTACCGGTACACTGACCCTCCTCGGCTCGAGTTGTCCCCTCGAGTAAGCAAGTCTAGATACTGTCTCCAATAGGATTTTCAACCTAGAATAACAAAGCCTCATGCCGGATCCCTAGTAGGAACGATTGTTTGCATCATGTGCATTTGACTTTGGAGGCTCAACACAGGGGTTGGGTCTGTCTAGGACAGGTGTACCCGAAACGAAAAAGACCATCCTGATGCATCTTACTTGCTACCTGTGCATTTATCTGCTTCGGACTTGCATGTTGACCGGCTTTTTAATTAATGAAAGGAGAATTAAAGAAAATGAAAAAAAAAATGTTTTTTTTAGAATCAGGATTTGAAAATGATAACACGGACTTTTCTGCTTTCCTTTTTGAAAAAATAGTTGATTTTATTTTCGCCAGGTTTGGATGAACTTTGCAAGTTTGATTCTCACCGGATGTGGGATACGTAGGCAACCCATATCGGGCTCAACTATTTTGAAAAATATTGAATTTAGGGGTAAATAAATGTCTTTAGTGAAGATAATGCCATTCTTGGGTAAAATAGCCAAACGCCTACAAAAGAGCGCCGGAGGACTGTTTTGCAAGAACAACTACCTATGGTCATACCGGATTCTTTTTACACAGCCTTCAAATCTTATTCAAGTACTGAAAGGCCGTGTTGATAGGACCGAGTGTTTTTTTTTTTTAAAAATGGCGATAAGCAATGAATATTTTTTCTTCATTCAAAACAAATTGATCATAGTCTGTATATGGTTTAAGGGGGTCTTAATTTTTATTTTTTTTATTGTTTAGATCATCATGATTTCCCCGCAAAAAAGTGGTCAGAAAAGGGCAAGGGATGAAGCGCCTCCTATGTTCATGATCCGAGATAAGACCCCGAGCAGTCTCTGTAATTGGTGGGCTGGTTTTGCTACTTGGGAACGAAATCATGTTTTTAAACACCTCAAGTTCCTCACACACATCATGGGAATTGAGCCGAACAGGGATCTGATTGAGGCTTTGGTGAGTTTTTGGGACTCAACAAATAATGTCTTCAGATTCAAAAATTGTAAAATGATACCCACATTAGAAGAATTAGGTGGGTTCACGGGATTTGGGAGAGATCTTCATAGAAAAAAACCTGCTGCTCCCAGGAAAGTAGGTGTGAGTAACTTTTTGAAGAAATTATGCCTCCGTCGAATCCCAATGGATTGCTTAAATGAAGGCTGGGTTCCATTGAAATACCTTTATGATAGGTTTGGTGACAAGAAAGGATTTGAGAAATTCTCAACCACGGAATTCGTCAACCAGCTAAGTTACGACGCTTGGAGGGATTTGAGAATCTTCGCATTCATGATTTCGTTTCTAGGGACCATGGTCTTCCCAGAACGCGATGGGCACATCAGAATTGATTTATTGGCAGCGGTCTCATATTTACAAAGTAGCGAAGAGCATACCATTCTTCCTATGATTTTGGGAGATATTTTTCGAGCATTAACCCGATGCCAGGAAGGTGGAGATTACTTCGAAGGATGCAACATTTTGCTGCAAATGTGGTTCATAGAGCATCTTTATCATCACCCAATAGTGATAAATTTCAATGAAAATTGGCTGAATTACATTCGTTGCCATCCAAGCAGGGTTACAGGTTGTAATCTTCTAGATGGCGTGAAGGCCTGGCGGGAATTACTTGGTTCGTTAGAGGCAGATAAACTCACTTGGAACTATTATTGGTTCCCTTCTTCTAAGGTTATGTACATGTCGACATATCGCCCATTTTACATACTCATGGGTTTCAGGGGTTTCCAGCCATACATATCATTACGCGTCAGTTAGGGAGAGAACAAAGAGGCCCCCAACTGAGGACATGCGTCTATTCGTGTGGGAATTCATAAAAGAGGAGCCCCCAAAGGAATCTTATGCACAAAAGGTTTGGTTTGGTAGTCGATTTTCTGATACAGACGAAATGGTAGCAGACCGAGAAAGAGGGGAAGTAAGCCTTGCATACCTCGAGTGGTTTCACAACCAGGTAATACCCGAGCAAAGAACATAAAGGTCCGTAAAGTATGCAGTCGATTGGGAGAAGGAGATAGAGTCCAAAGTCAGGAATGCTAAAGGCGAAGTGGCACGAGAATTCCGATATCGCATTGACACCTTACAAGAGGATAAAGGAATACTGGAAGCGGCCATGGATATACAACAGGCTGATTTCGAGCAGGAGAGAGTTAATTGGGTACAAGAGAAGCAAGCACTCCAAGCCCAGATTCAAAAGATGAAGACAACTGCAAAGAGATCAAAAAGGAGCCGGGCTGATGAAGTACTCATAAACAGTTTGGAAAAGAAAGCCCTCGAATGTCAAGAAGACTTGGAAAAATTGGAAGCCACTCTGACAAGGATCCGGGCTAGATGGACCAGAGGGGTACAACAGCGGGCACTTCATATGTAGCAAATAAAGAGAGATTATGAGGGGACCATCACCATCCTGAGAGAAACAAATTCCACTCTCGAAGAGCGGGTCTTTAAACAAGCCCGAGATGCGAGGACAGATAGGAAACGCTGCTATGACTTGATGGAACGGATGGAAAAACAAATGGACAAATTCCTGGACCAACTCGCTGACAAAGCTCAAGTACTGGGAGCAAAGAATCAACGAATAAAACACCTGCTTAGGGAAAGGGATAGAATCAGGGGTAGAATCGAAGAGATCGGGCACTACATCACCATGAGGTGTCTAGCATGTGAGCAAATGCCCCGTACTACCCTCTTTGCTTCGGTCATGGGTTATGTCCACCAAATCATGGAGGAATTGAAGGATCTGCAAAGGGGTCTCGCACCAAAGCCCGCGGAAAGGCCAAACAACGCCCCGCGGGCACAAAAATTGAAAGCTCTGAAGCATACTTAGTTGAGTCTGCATTTTCTTTAATTCTAGATTCTGTTGTCCGTTGAAGTTTGTATTTTCCTTTTCACATCGAAGTTTGTATTCTTTTTCAAGTTTTCATTTCAAAAATGTTGAGTCTTGTAAACAAAATGTTTTGGTAATGAAAATTGGAAAATCCAAAAAAAAATGGTGTCTTTATTTTTTCACACTTGTGGGCAGAACTATGCCCGGTCTGACTCATGTAGGGACATGATACGTAGGCAATCCCCATAAGATTCGACCACCACTAAAAGAAAAAGAGAAAAGGCAAAGTGAATAAACGAAAAGAAAAGAGAGAAAAAGAAATAAAGGAAAGTTTCTGAAACACTTAAATGAGGCACAAATAAAATAAGCCGGGATGATGCATGCGGTCGGAGCAAAAACATGTTAGAAATGGTTAACTGCCTAAGATCATTGCATCCCCCAACGTGCAATTACAATATGTGTTGAAATCTAACGCTGACAAGTTTGTTGTTTTTCCAATTTTCAACCAGTTAATTTGTTAAAGCGTACTGGCACCATACCATTATCAAACAATATCCAAAGGGCCCATACTAAAAAGCATGACTAGTTCAGACCAAAGTGTTGAGGAGGAAAAACGGAAAGTCAGCTCCTGAAGGAGGTAAAGGTAAAAATGGAAAAAATGAGACTGGAGATGAACGAAATGCAGCTAGCCTTGGCTAGGGCACAAAAGGGGCCTGAACCACCCATTACTCCTGCTCTCCCACCAGGACACACGCAGGAATACCCTCCCCCCGGCCCTTCGACAAGCTTCCCCAGTCACCACTACTATTAGGTAAGAAATCCCTATGATCCCCAAGCTCGACCACCCAATCAGAACCCTCCCCCACCAAATGTTCCTGTTTTCGTGGGACCCCCGCCAGCCACGCTACAGAGATCATCTAGTGAGCCGTTGTTTCAGGCCCACGATACCCAATACTTCCCCCCCTGAACCCACATTCAAAGCACCCGAGACACATGCCTATAATCCCCACTTTGAGGTCCCGACAGAGATTGAAAAGCCGGCTAAGAGCCCAGAGCAGGACGAAGTGCTGCGAAAATTTAAAAGCCTGGAGCAATCCTTCAAGAATATGCACGGGTTAGGCAACCAGGTCAGCGTGGCCTATAAGGATCTATGCCCTTTCCCTGATGTCCAATTGTCGGCAGGGTTCAAGATGCCAAAGTTTGATCTATACGAGGGGCACGACGATCCTATGGCACATCTGTGAGGGTTTTGCAGTAAGATGAGAGGAGCATCTGGAAAAGATGAGCTGCTGATAGCTTACTTTGGCCAAAGTCTAAGTGGGTCCGCCCTGGAATGGTACACAAGACAGGATCCGAGTAGGTGGTACACCTAGGATGATCTAGCACAAGCATTCGCATGTCACTTTCAGTACAACCTTGAGATCGTCCCTGACCGTCTCACATTGCTGAAGCTTGAGAAGAAGCCCGGAGAAAGCTTCCGAGAATTTGGGTTCCGATGGAGAGAACAGGTAGCCAGAGTTGATCCTCCGATGAGAAAGGGAGAGATGGTGGACTACTTTCTGCAAACTCTAGAACCAACTTACTTTGGTCACTTGGTGACGTCAATTGGAAAATCCTTCAATGAGGTAGTGAAAATGGGTGGTATGATCGAAGAGGGACTTAAAACCAACAAAATCCTGAGTTATTCGGCGATCAAAGCCACTACTCAAGCCATTCAGAGCGACGCGGGAGGTGCTCGGGAAGAAGAGAAGAGAAGAGGTCGCAACAATAGAGGCAGATAATTGGTCCCGATCAAGAGGTCCTTCCCCCCGATACCAATCCAGACCCCCTCACCCAAATTACCCACACACTCCAAATTACCCACCACAACCCTACTACCCACCACAAGAACCACACTTCTCCGTCCATCAAGCCCAAGCATACACCCAGCCTCCGGCTCGCCCGCAATGGCGTGCGCCGGCTCCCCTAAACACATATCCACCCCCACAAAATACATACCCACCTCCACAAAACACCTATCCACCACCAAGAGCCTACAGGAACCTTCCGGGGACAGGTTTCTGGGGGAATCAAGCTTTCAGAAATGAAAGGGTGCAGAGACAAAGAAACTTCAATGAGTTGGGAGAAACCTATACTGCTTTGTTCCACAAATTAAGGCAGTTGCGTTTGTTGAGTCCTATTGAGCCCAGATTGCCAAATCCCCTCCCCAAAAATATGGACCAATCGGTAAGTTGTGAGTGTTGTTCGGGGGACGGACATGATACTGATAAATGTTGGAAGTTGAAACGTGCAGTGCAAGATCTTATTGACACCAACAAGATCGAGGTTCAGACACCAGAGGCTCCCAACATCAATCAGAACTCATTGCCAGCACACTATGAAACCCATATGATTGAGCTTCTGCACGAGGGGGGGGGGGGAGAGCTAAAGAAACCCTCACAGACGGTGATGATGATCCGTGCCAGCCCAAAAGAAAAGTCTACCAGTAGAAAAGAGGTGGTACAGTTGGAGAAGGTAGATGTCAAGCCAGTGGTGGTGATGGGGAAGAGATCGTCTGTTGTTGCAAAGAATCCAGAACCGGTCAAAGTAACGGTGCAAGGGGTACCAAGCAAGCTAGCATGCATAGGGCCAGTTGTTATCAGACCAGTAATGCAGAGGCCGATAATCAGCGAGAAAGTCGTGCCATGGAGCTACAATAAAGCGATGGTAATGTACAAGGGGAAGGAGGTTGTGGAAGAAATATATGAAGCCCAGGGGTTAACTCGTTCGAGGAGGTGTTTTGCACCTGTAGAGTTAAGAAGGTCCAACCCAGCGGTGATAAAGAAACCCGTGACGGAGGAAGAGGCGGAGGAGTTTTTGAAGAAAATGAAGGCCCAAGACTACTCCATTGTGGAGCAGTTAAGAAAGACTCCAGCACAAATTTCCTTACTATCATTATTGATCCATTCCAGCGACCATTGCCAGGCACTGATGAAGATCCTGAACGAAGCCCATGTTCCGGACAAAATCTCAGTGAACCATTTGGAAAGGATAGTGCAGAAAATCTTCGAGGTAAACCGTGTGACATTTTCTGATGATGAATTTCCCGCAGAGGGTACAAAACAAAACAAAGCCCTATACTTGACCATGAAATGCGAAGACTCGGTGGTCACCCGAGTATTGATTGATAATGGGTCGAGCGCCAACATCTGTACTTCGACTACTCTGAACAAGCTGAAGGTTGATCATGACCGAATTCACAGGAACATCGTCTACGTCTGAGGTTTTGATGGGGGTGGTACTGACACGGTGGGTGATATCATACTGGAATTGACCATTGGTCCAGTGGAATTAACCATGGAATTCCAAGTGGTAGACGCAGCGGTATCATACAATCTTCTATTGGGGCGACCCTGGATTCATGCCGCCAAAGCAGTGCCTTCCACATTGCACCAGATGGTGAAATTTGAGTGGGACAGGCAAGAGATAGTGGTGTACGGGGATGATGGTACATGCACTGTAGGTGATGCCATTGTACCATTCATAGAAACCGACGACGACAAAGGTCCCTGGGTTTACCAGATTTTTGATACAGTCTCAGTTGACGAAATTTCTGAAGGCGAGAACCTTCCACTGCCCAGAATCACAGCGGCCACCTTCATGATAGCCTCGGAAATGTTAAACAATGGGTTTGTACCAAGAAAAGGCTTGGGGTTTGATCTGCAGGGTATTGTCCAACCAGTTTCTTTGCCCAAGAATCTTGACACTTTTGGGTTGGGATTTAAGCCTACCGCAGCAGATGTAAGACGTGCTCGGAAGTTGAAAAAGGGAGGTTGGGTTCTTCCCAAGCCGGTTCCACGTCTCTCCAGGTCCTTTGTCAATGCAGGTATCAGAAGGTTGTCAGTCCCCAAAGTTCTCGGACCACTGATTGGGTCAGATGGGGATTTGAATCAGAGTTTTGAAAGGCCGTTCGCCGACGTCAACGTGATAGAAGCTGGAGAAGGTTCCAGTAGGCCAGATATACAGTTTTTGGGGCCTAGGGCCAATATCAACAATTGGACAACTACTTCTCTTCCTACCCGGAGGGAGTCTTGGTAGTAGGCTTTGATTTTCTTTCTTGTTTTCTGGATTATTCCAGGGTGTAATCCAATTTTTGTTTTATTTTGTGTTCGGCAAAAGTGTGAAACTCTGTTATCCCGTATTTTAATAATGTGAAAGTTTTCTCTCCTTATTTTGTTTTAATTTTGTTTTCTTCTTTTCTCTTTCTAAACAGTTCTCTTTATACTGGTTCTAATGACATGGCATGCACAACGGATCTTCAACCTAGTCTAAAAAATCAATCCTATTCCGAATTAATTGTATAAGAGGTCGATTATGATGATGAATCGGAATATGATGAGGATGAAGCCTTTGAAGAGATAAACAGAGAATTAAGCCAGTTCGAAGAGAAACCCAAGCCCAATTTGAATGACA
>MU738947.1:6309-21635 GCA_026770625.1 Nicotiana glauca | reverse complement strand
CATGGCTATCAATTCTGATGCAGTCAAGAGATATTATGTATGATTTCCTTGATTGTAATTGTTTGTTGTTTGTTTGTTTGTACTTGGCATTTATCGAAAAATAAAATGACGGAGGCAATTCATTCTTCTATCCAAGACACTTTAACCTTTGCTCCCCCCTTTGAGCCTTATTTTTTTTTCATACCCCTCTCTTGGAATCATTAATGAAAATGAAAAAAAAAGAAAAAGTCACAAGAAAACAAAGAAATCAAGTGAACTACGTTCGACCTGATTCCTCAAAGAGGATACGTAGGCGCCTCACGACTCGATCAAAGTGTAATGAAATCAAAAAATCCCCCAAGCAAGAAAACTGGGGCAGAAGTTATGTTTTAAATTTTTTGGAAAAAGTTTGATTCCAAGAGTTGTAATATTTTACCCATCGAAGTTATTTCGAATTTTTGATGTCCTTTTATTTTATCCCCGCACAAAAAACCATGTTGATGTCCAAAAAAGACCTCCCGATCAGTATCCGAGAGGTGCCAAGCCAGGCAAATGAAATCCGAGAGTAACACACTGATCCCCAACTGAATGAGGGTCATGAGCGAAAGGAATTGATAGCCAAAAGAATCCCCTGTGGAGAGAATCTTATCGGTAACACTCCATTCCCCAATGGATAAAGAAAAATAAAACAAGAGAGTCTTATGGTGAAAACCTTCACGGGAACCATGAGGCGACGGGAGTTGAGAGAAATGAGAGAGTCTTATTAGTGAAACTCCCTCGAAGGGCACTATGAGGCGACAAGATAGGAGTGGCGGAAAGAATCTGCATTCGGCAAATATTAGGTTCCTGTTTATCCCCAGCAAAATAAGGACGTCAGAAAGATTGATTGATACAAATAGACTGGGTCGATTAATCCGGAATGCACGACATGATCGTTGGGAACGGTTATACCGTTCAGATAAGTCCTTTTTCTTTTCTTTTCCCCAACATTTGTTCAGAAAGACTTCTTCTTTTCTATCTTTTTGAAGTCATTACTTTTTCTTCGTTTAAAGACTTTTTCTCTAGCAGTTTGTTTTCGAGAAGGATTTTTCAGAGCTTACTACCTGTCGCCAAAATGGTGCAAAGCAAAACACGAATAAGACAGGCCAACGATAAGGCGATAAAACGAAAAGAAGTTTGTTGCAAGACCAAGTGGTGAATTGGTCTAGAATTTCATGGAAAGTATGGAGGAAAACAGAAAAACAACAAGTTGAGAAAATTGTGGACCAAATTCCAAGAGAATCCCCAGCAGATCATCTAGATGCAGGAGCATCCCCGACAAATTTTCGACCAAGCTCCAAAAGGGTCGGACAACACAAAGTGGGGAAAGAAGAAAAGGAAAATTCATCCCCAGCAAATAATATCGTCCCCAACAAGTTTTGGGAACGCAGAGTAGGGAAAGGGGAAAAGGGAAAAACCATCCCCAGCAGGAGTGGCACGACCACTCACCATGTTTTAAACTAACAAATTTCCTTTGATTTGAAACAGGGAAATGAAATGTTGTTGATGGAAGAAAGACATTCCACAAGGAAGATCACCAAAACTGGAGCAGAAAATTTTCTTCCATTGTTGAAAATTTTCTCGGAGGAACGAGAAAATCAATTCAAGTTGTAAGGAAAAAGCAATATAACACAAGTTTGATGGAAGTTGAGGAGTCAGGATCCCGCCTGGAGAATGGAGGCTGGATTTTTTTTTTAAAAGTTGAAGAAATCAGCAGCCCGCCTGTAGAACGAGGTTGTTACTTTTTAAGTTTTAAGGAGTCAGGAGCCCCGCCAATAGAACGAGGTTGTTACATTTTAAGTTTTAAGGAGTCAGGAGCCCCACCTGTAGAACGGAGGTGTTACTTTTAAGTTGTTGCATTCGGGAGCCCGTCCATAGAACGGAGGTGTTACTTTTAAGTTGTTGCATTCGGGAGCCCGCCTGTAGAACGGAGGTGTTACTTTTAAGTTGTTGCATTCGGGAGCCTGCCCGTAGAACGAAGGTGTTACTTTTAAGTTGTTGCAGTCGGGAGCCCGCCCGTAAAACGGAGGTGTTACTTTTAAGTTGTTGCATTCGGGAGCCTGCCCGTTGAACGGAGGTGTTACTTTTCAGTTGTTGCATTCGGAAGCCCGCCTGTAGAACGGAGGTGTTACTTTTCAGTTGTTGCATTCGGGAGCCCGCCCGTAGAACGAAGGTATTACTTTTAAGTTGTTGCATTCGAGAGCCCGCCCGTATAACGGATGTGTTACTTTTAAGTTGTTGCATTCGGGAGCCCGCCCGTATAACGGAGGTGTTACTTTTTCAGTTGTTGCAGTCGGGAGCCCGCCCGTATAACGGAGGTGCTACTTTTCAGTTGTTGCATTCGGGAGCCCGCCCGTAGAACGGAGGTGTTACTTTTTCAGTTGTTGCATTCGGGAGCCCGCCCGTAGAACGGAGGTGTTACTTTTTTAGTTGTTGCATTTGGGAGCCCGCCCGTAGAACTGAGGTGTTACTTTTTCAGTTGTTGTATTCGGGAGCCCACCCGTAGAACGGAGGTGTTACTTTTAAGTTGTTGCATTCAGGAGCCTGCCCGTAGAACGGAGGTGTTACATTTAAGATTGTCGAATTCGGGAGCCCGCCCGTAGAACGGAATGGCGTTTTACTTTAAGTTATTGTTGAAGTCAGGTGGACGCCTGAAGAACGGAAAGGCGTTGTTTTAAGTTTTAATTGAAGTTTTTAAATCATAGTTCAGCAGTCAGGTGCCCCCCGAAGAACGGAAAGGCATTGTCTTTTTATTAAGTTTTAATGAAAGTTTTTAAAATTATAATTTGAGGTCAGGTGCCCCTATGAAGAACGGAAAGACGTTGTTTTAAGCTTTAATTGAAGTTTTTAAATTATAGTTGAGGTCAGGTGCCCCCTGAAGAACGGAAAGGCGTTGTTTTAAGTTTTAATTGAAGTTTTTAAAACATAGTTCAGCAATCAGGCGCCCACCTGAATAACAAGGGAATATATTTCAAATTTTAGCTGTCAGGCGCCCACCTAGAGAACAAGGGAATACATTTATAGATTCAGTAACCAGGCGCCCACCTGGAGAATAAAGGAATACATTCCAGTCTTTACATTTCAAGTATGGAAGTCAGTAACCCGCCAGGAGAGCGAAAGGTTACAACAAAATATCCCCAACATAAATCCAAATTCAGAAATCAAAAGGAAGGTAGAGAAGACAGTTCAAGCTTCGAAGGAAAAATAATTCAAAACTCAAAAGAAGGAAGTAATCAGTTCAAGTTCGAGTCAACAGAAGTTAGTCATAATATAAAAAAAGGAAAAAAAATTAATCCAAAATGCAGAAGTTGATGAAAGATGGGTTGCCCAAGACATGGTCAAAGTCACAAGCACTGCATGTCCCGTCTTGATTTTGAAAAAGCTGAAGAAGATTGAACCAACACCGGCAGCTAACAAGCATCAAGATTCAGATCAGAGTCCGCATAAAGCACCAACGAAAACTCAAGATCAAGTTTCAGAAGACTCATAGATAGGAATCTTGTAACTAGTAGCTGATTGGATTAGTTAGTCTTTTTCATGTTTTGATTTTTGATCTAATAGCAGGACCGCGGACCGGAACCTCGACGGAACAGAACCTCGACCGGCTTTCCACCTCGGTATACTCCATTATCTCACTCCTTCCGAACTACACGTGGCCTGATTCCTTTATAGCCAAGGATATGTAGGAAGCTCAAATACCAGGGCTCGATCACATTCTCTTCCTTTCCTTTAGAAATTCCTCTCCGAATAAGGGTCGGGTCAAAACATGTCTAGTCGTTCTTTGTCGAAAAACTCTTCATGTTTCCAGTCAAAGAGGGGCAGCTGTAGACGTGTGATTTTTGACCCTCCCCAGGATTTTTCATATTTTAGCGTGTAAATATTTAATTTAGCCTTAATAGAGCTATTTCAGCTAATTTTGACTCTTTTACTTGATTTCGTCATAAAATGAAAAATTACAAAAAAATATATATATAAATTTAATTTATGTATTTCTCCTAAATTTGAAAAATACAAACAAAAAAATAGTGCCTTATTATTATTATTATTATTATTATTTTAATCTTTATATAATTTCGAAAATACAAAAATAGTTTTATTAATGTTTTGTAGTTATTTTAATCTTTTAAAAATATAAAAAATAGTACTTTATATTTTTATCTTTATATAAAAACGAAAATTACAAAAAAATAGTTTTGTTTTAATTGTCAGTCTTATTTGGATAGTTATTTTGTTTACGTAGGATTAATTAAATAATATCGTATTTTTATTCTCGGTTACGGGGAAAGAATAACATTTGGGTTCAAACGACCCATTTGTAGGCCTAATTTTCGGACCTAGCCCATAACAATCCAAACCCACCACACATTACACATAACACAAGATAATGGGGAGACACATGTTACTCATTTTAGGGAGAAATTTACGGATAGAACACTTAGAAATGATGGGAGTTGGTCATCTTCATGATCAGATTTTTTTGGGACCCCAAAAAGGCTCTCACGTTTGGACGGACAGATTATATAGAGAGGAGAACACTTCATTAAAACCAACAGAGATTGAGAAGAGATTTTTGGATAACACATTGAGAAGTCATCTTCTCCTTCTTCTTGAAGAAGAAGAAACCTTAACAGAAAACCCCAATACCCCTGAAACCAAACGACCCTCCCCCACGTCGCCTGAACCACTGCCCGCCTCTAGTTGCTCGCCGGCCAGCAGCCACCAGACGAGACCCAGTCTCGTCGACCACCCTTCCCCCGATGTCCCCAGCCTCCCTTACGTCCAAACGACGCACAGCTCCAGCCCCCACGCCCAGCGGACAGCCCTTCGCCAGTCTCATCGTCATCTCCCTCACCCCACCACCTGTTGCTTCCAAACGACCAACCTCACTGCCTAAAACTACCCCGCCAACTACTGCCTCCAAACAACCAAGCTCACTTCCCATCTCCAGCTCGTCAACCTCACGTTGACAGTCTTGGTTTGAGTTTTTCGTTTCTGTTGAGGTCGTCGTTGTTCGTCGAGGTCCGGTGCGTTGAGGTCGAAGAAAGATCCAGATCCTATTGTATTTTACATTTTATCTTTACACGTTCTTTGATTGATTCCCATATAGATGATTTCTATCCCATTTTAATGTCTTCAATTTGATTACGTGATTAAATGGTAAGAAAACAAATTTGGTTAAATGGTTTAAGCTTGTTTGTTAATGTTGGATGTAAATAATTAGTTGTTTGGTGATGGTATTAAAATTGGAAACGCTATTTGATAAAGGACCATTAACTGAGAAGTGAGGTATTATGTTATTCCATCTTTAATTAAGTGGGTCTTGAATTTTTTTTATTGGTAAAATGATAATGTTGGTTATTTAATCAAATTGAAGAATATGCCGTTTTCTTTATGAACATATGTTGGGTCTTACGTAACGTAGAAGATGGTTGGGTTAAAAGTAAATTTAGACTATTATTTACAATAATATTTTGTCCATAAATGCGACCTCTCAATAATCTTAAATTAGCTTTAGAAAAATAATTATGGTTTTGAGTTGTTGGGTTTAGTTATGAAAAATTGGAATTAAAATAGACATTACCTTGAAACAAGAATGTGATTTAGGCTTTAGACATAATTAAATGGATCTAAGTATTGCCATATATGTTCCTATGTTAGTTCTATCTTTATTTTGTCCGTTTGGAACATTCACAACTGGTGTAGAAAATGCCTTGAACTCTCGTAATTTGCTTTAGGCGCGTTATTAATAAATAATTATCATCGCTACGGTTACGGTTCCCGTGATGTAGTTGTGGCATTAAATTTTGAATTAGTTTTTGAATATGCATATCCGTATTTTACTTAGTTGAATGTTTTTCCTTTAACAAAAATAAATGAGGTGAGTCTCGCCAAATAAAACGCGCAAATTGCGGGGCCCTCAATAAATGGTTGTTTTAAATGCTTAGATTTCGGGACAGGCCGTTTAGCGAATTTCACGGCCTTCCCAAAATAATAACGCGTTAGTATCTTTAGGCGCGTATTTAATAATGTTATCTCCCTAAACTCGGGTGCATATTTATGTGACCCAAATCCAAATCTCAACGGAGTCGAAATGTGTCGATAACCACGGGTACATTGATGTGACGTAGTTCGAGATGTATTTTTACAACGTTGCAATTCTCTGTTAAAATAATAATAATAAAAGCGGTTGAAAGTTAAAGTTTGCACATAAGTTCATAATTGTATAAAAATCAGATAATTAAGCCGAATACGACAGTTGAACGACCGTGATAGAACCACGGAACTCGGGAATGCCTAACACTTTCTTCCGGGTTAACAGAATTCCTTATCCGGATTTCTAGTTCGCAGACTGTAATACAGAGTCAACTTTTTCCTCGATTCGGGATTCAAACCGGTGACTTGGGACACCATAAATCTCTCAAGTGGCGACTCTAAATCTCTTAATAAACGAATTCCGTTTCGATTGTCCTTTAATTGTAAAAACTCCCTTTACCACACCCTTCGCAGGGTGCGGTAGCGTAAAAAGGAGGTGTGACACAGAGTATTCAAACGGGCAAAAATCGCTCGTATCCGCTCACTTTATCTTTGCACGAAAACTCTTCGTGTTTACGGGCAAAGAGGGGCAGCTGTGAGCACGTGATTTTTTTCCCATATGAGAATTACTCCCAAAAAATTTAAAATAAAATAATTTTTGTGTTGTTTGCAACTTTTGTGAATTTTATATTATTTTTCTTTTNTTTTACAAAAAAAAAAAAAAAATCACAAAAAATAATGTAATTCGCATTTTAGTGTTTAATGTCAAAATTGTGTGATTTTATTTTAATTTATTATTTTATTATGTGTGATAATTATTACTAAGCATTAATTAGTATTTGTGAGTTAATTGAGGTTTTATAATTTGCATTAGGATTTTTAGTTTAAATTTGAAATTAATTAGAGAGAAAATTGAAGAAAAAAAACTTAAAATAGTTTGGGAGTAAATAAAGAAAGAAGGAGTCAAATTTGGGCCAAATACCCAGCCCAAACCAAAAATCAGCTAAAAATCAACCCCTTACCCGGTCCTCTTGAGTTGGCAATACGATCGTCCAAACGACATCGTTTTTGTCACGCTCAATCTGGGCAATTGATCTCAATTAATCAACGGTCCAAAACCTTCCCTAATACCCGACCCTGACCCGACCTAAAACCAAACCCGCCCCAGCTTAGACCAAACGACCCCGTTTCATTTAAGTGATCTAATCAGAGCCGTTGGATTTCATCATCCAACGGCCCAGATAAATTAACCTATATCTAATATACCCAAAATCAAACGCCTACCCCTCAGAACCCCTTCGACCCTTCATCTCTAACCTGTGGAGACCCTAAACAACCTCCGCCTCACTCCGCTGCTGACCGCCCGCCGGAAATCGCCCACGGCGGTAGTCGACGGCCAAACCTCCCCAAAATTACACCACTTCTTCACCATGACCTCCCCGTTCCGACCATCCTACCAGCTTCCCTCGAATCCCAGTCCATCTTTTCGAATAATCCAAAAACCTAACAGTTTCTTCACCGTGTCCGGTGACGTCACCTCCGATGGCCGCCAAAATTACACCAAGTGACCACCCAGCCTCCCTCACCGCTAAAACGACTTTGGTTTCCTTCGAATCCCAATCCCCCTCCTCAAATTTCAATTTTTATCCAAGAACCCTAGCGCCGCCCTAAAAATCCTTGGTGGCGGCGCCAACCCTAAACCTTCCCTAAGTCACACCCCTGAACCGCCAGGCCACCCTCGTCCCAAAACCCATATTAGTTTTGCTCGAATCATGGCAGATCTCGTCGAATTTTAATTAGACTGTATGAACCCTAGAAAGACCAAAAATAATTTGAGGTCGAAATTGACCTTAGTCAAGTGTTTTTAATCGAGAACACTTGATTAAGGTCCATTGGACCTCAAAAGTTCAAGTTGAAGTTTTAATGAGAACTGAGTGGAATCTGGTATGAGATTTCGAGGTATTTTACTTCTTTTTCTTTTCTATTTTTGTTGCTGATTATCTGTTTAAGCTTCGCTGCATTTCATCATCTTTTCAAATTTATTTCTCTCTTCTCTTTCAAACCTTTTTTCTGGTCCAGTTTTTCTCATGGGGTTTGGTTGGCATATGCTGAATTGATTGAGTATGTTTGTTCGTTAGTTTGATTGTAAAAGTCAATGTCAATAAGGCCTGTTATAAAGCCATGATTACTCCTGTAATTGTTTGGTGTTTGGTTCAATCTGTTTCATCTGTGTTGTCTATCATTTTGTCGCATTTGAGTTCAGTGTAGTTACAATGTTCACTTCTTCTTGTTTGGATTTAATTTAGGTTGGTGTTAGTCCATTTCTATGAAGTTCAATAAGATTTTGTCTTGTTTCATGAATTGAATTGAAGCCTGTTGTTTAATCCTACTGTTTAAGTTTTTCTTATATGAACCCGACCTTGTTTGAATTGTCCTAATGCTATGAATGCAGCTTTAGTCTTTCAGTTGATATAGAATTGGTTATAGCTGCAGATTGAAAGTAATTGGGTTAGGGGTAGGACAGTAATTCCAGTAGTTTCAGGGGTAGTATGGGACTTGAAAACTTGCAGAATTGTTTATGTTATGTGTTCTGTCCACTAGGTATTAAATTACCATTAAAATATTATAGTGGGGAATAAAATATAATGTGTGGGTAAAGGGATTGAATAAGTTAAAAAGATAACTAGTAGTGGAGACAACACTTTCTGATTTAAGGCCTAAAATAAGTCAGGTTATTGTCAACTAGTCGACTAAAATGAGGAGAAAAAGAGTTTGGAAAAACATATAAGGGGAGTTCTTTTTAGACATTAGAGAGACACACAGGAGACTGAGAAAATACTCTGAAATTTAGAGAGCATTCTTGAAAACTTTTAAAACTAAGTTCTTCTACAGTTTGAGAGAGATTTGAGAGAGTATTAAAGCTGTAAAAAACAGAGGGAAATGTTGGAATTCTTACTGTTCCATTGAGTTCTTGTTTCTACTGGTTCAATTTCGAGTCTATGTGGGTTCAAATTAGTGTGTTTTAGCTTCCTATTGTTGTTACTTCTTCGTCACTCAATTCTGGGCTCTTGTGGGTTTAATTTGGGTTTCAACTTGCCTTGTCGTTGCTAGTTGTGATTGTTGTCTGTTACCTGTTGCTGCTGACCTTCCTTTTCTTCCTACTTTGCTCGAATTTCAGGTAATTTTTCAGCTCCAAACTGATGTAGGAAGGACTGAATCAGTTATTGTGAATTGATATTTGAAGAAATGATATAAGGCTCCTTTTAATTTGATGTTAGCTCGTTTGTAGTCATATTAGTCATACTAGTTTGAATATTAGTTTGAATGTTAGACTCACAGTAGCAGTAATGGAGATTCAGATGATTTGAATAATTTATAATTTGTATTAACCAGATTGTGTTGGATTATTTCCGTTAGTTTACTCATGTACATGAAAATATTGGATGTAATTTGTTGTAATCGATTGAGTTCTGAAGTAAAACTTGGGCATCAGTAAGATCACCCGAACTGTACTTGATGATTTAGACGGTGTCCTTAGTTTGTGAGTGCCACGCATAGTATATTAGTTGATGTGAAAATTAATTTTCACATCAGTTGTTGGATAAAAATAGCAATTGGTTGTACTGTTATCTTCACATTATACGTGTTCATGAATTGGAATAGCTGAAAATATCAATGATTAGACTTTGTAAGGCATTAACATTGTTTTGGGGCATTTGGAACATTTAATTTGTACCGGATTGTCACCTGGAGTTTTGATAAGGAAATCAGGAAATACTCACATAATTTAAAGAATACAATGCCTTGATGGGTAGAATCATGATTAGTCTAGTGGTCTATTGAATTTTCTATCATTAAGCAGATTAGAATGTCAAATGTTCATGAATTAATTAATGCAAGCTATAAGTTGAAATTAGAGATTGATTGGACTGTTTATGCTTACACTTCGGCGTGATTTTTGCTCCCGCCAAGGCTTGACCTTGGAGCCGCGAGATCCAGCTACAACTGGGCGTGAATAATGGCATTTTGGGCCATCATCTCCAATAGTAGGCCCAAAGCGTTGGGGCCTTTATATTTTTGAACAAATCGCTGAGCATGCTTCTTTCATTTACTTCATAAGCTATTGGGCCTGAATGGTTTGAGAATAATTTTTAAGGTTTGACCTTTGATCATTGTTTATTAATTAGGATTTCTTCTTTTATTTTAGAGACAAATAAAAAAATAGCAAATCATAGTAGCTTTAGGTTTGACCCTTTTAATAAAGAATGAGACAAGCCTCGCCAAATAAAACATATAAATCGCGGGGCCCTCTTTAAAATATACATATAAAAATACTTAGATTTCGGGACGGGTCATTTAGCGAATTTCACGGCCTTTTTTCCAAAATAACAACGTGTTAGTATCTTTAAGCGCGCCTTGTAATAATTTACTTTCTTAAATTCGGGTGTACATTTATGTGACCCAAATTCAAATCTCAACGAAGTCGAAATATGTCAATAACCATGGGTACATTGATGTGACGTGGTTCAAGATATGTTTTCACGACGTTGCATTCTCATAAAAAGTAATAATAAAGCGGTGAATAATTTTTAAAATTGTACTATATGATAACATGTATTAAAATCAGATATTAAGCCATTTATAACGGTTTAAGCGACCGTGCTAGAACCACGGGATCCGGGGGTGCCTAACACCTTCCCTCGGGTCAACAGAATTCCTTACTTAGAATTTCTGGTTCGCGGACTTCATTTGGAAAGTCGAATGTTTTCCTCGAATTGGGATTCAAGATAAACCGGTGACTTGGGACACCAAAAGCCAAACCTTTTCCCAAGTGGCGACTCTGAATAATTAAACAATCCCGATTCGAATAATGTCACTTTAAATGGAAAAACTCTCTTATACACTTTATCCCTCGGGGTGGGTGTGTAATAAAGGAGGTGTGACATATTGTACGCAACCTTACCCTACATTTCTGCAAGAGATGT
Source organism: Nicotiana glauca (assembly GCA_026770625.1). Classification (NCBI taxonomy): domain Eukaryota; kingdom Viridiplantae; phylum Streptophyta; class Magnoliopsida; order Solanales; family Solanaceae; genus Nicotiana; species Nicotiana glauca. The sequence goes on along the minus strand of MU738947.1, from coordinate 10,599 downwards.
TTCCACGGTTCGAACCCGTGACCTTTCGATCATAAATCAGCAACTTTACCAGTTATGTCAAGGTTCCACTTCGTGTAAGTGTTTAAGTGTGTCACATCACTTAGTTTGAAAAAAAAAGGAGAGGAGTAAACCAAGTTACGTAAGTGGGCGTTTGGACATAAGAATTGTAAAATTCGAAATTAGGGGGAATTTTTTTCAAGTGAAAATAGTATTTAAAATTTAGAGTTGTGTTTGGACATTAATATAATTTTGGGTTGTTTTTGAAGTTTTGTTAGTGATTTTTCAAATTTTTGAAAATTTCCAAAATGCATCTTCAAGTGAAAATTGAAAATTTTATGAAAAAATTTCTTATCCAAACGGGCTCAAAGTGTGACACATCACTTCATTGTACTTTTAAATTTAGTAGAGCTTAATACTTTTGATTTATAATTGAAGGCTCTTTTCCAAATGGAAAATTGGATAAAGTATTTTAATACTAGTGCAGATCATGAACGCCAATTCTACAAAAGACATTGTCAGACGCATAGCAATTCTTGTATTATAATCGTTCTTTAATCTAAACCACCTAAGAGCCTTTCAATGATGGGAGGTCACAACTATCAAGTGGTACAATTTCAGATAGTGGGTACCATGTATGCAATGAAATTGCTTCTTCCCTTTTTGTTAACCATATGTTGGCCTTGTGTCTTGAATTTTGGTGAATTCAAATTGTGACCTCATCCCAAAAGCTTGTGTTGTGATCCTAAATTAAAAAATAAAAATAAATGCAAATCTATGTTGGTAGCGAAGACGCGATCAGAGGAAAAACTTGATATTGAAAGGGACTGTATATATAGGCTTGGTCGAACATTTGAAGTCATATTCTAACAGAAACAAGTGTACTCATTAGCTTTATTGTTGAGTCCTTTTGTAGGCCAGTTTATTTTGTTAAGAGAATAGAGACAAAACTCTGCATGAGGTATTGTTATGATTGAGTTATTAAGTGGAGTATATTTGGAATAAATCAATCAATTTTTTCTTTCCTCTTTGGTTTTGTGTTTTCTTGATGCTTTTGGCTTATTACTTTTCTGCTGCCTTGTAATGAATGGTTAATGTGAAGTAGACATTGGAAAATGATCATGTTTCTTTTTGATAATTTGTTATTCCCTATATTATTGATCAATGTGGTTCGGTTTTATGTAGAAAGCCATTTCTAATGATATTTTCTGTCTCAAATAGTCGTCTCATTTTTCTTCTTAAATTGTTATTAGTGGAGTCTAATTCTGTTTATTCAAACTTTCTTGCCTCTCTCTGTCTCTATTGGGGTTGGATTTATGACACTTTTGCTCTCTCTTTACTTATTTATATTCTGATTGTTTGTTACTTGAAGTTCAAAGGATTTGCTGAAAAATCATCACTTGGTTGTGCAAAGAAACTGTGAATCAGAGGCAGACATATGCTCTGGGAATAGGGGTCACCGACTCACCGGACCCGTCAGCTCGACAATTTTTTTGAATATATAAGGGTATATATGTTAAAAACGATCATATATTTTGCTTGGAATCCTTAAAATCAAAAGTTCATATAGGGAACTGGTTGAGCAGTTCACTCATGTGCCCCACTACCTTCAAATCCTGGGTCCGCCTCTGCTGTAAATGGACTTAAGTTTCTAGTAAGATGCTGGTTTTTGAGTATCAATCAGAGTATTTGTGATTATGATAATTGTTTTTTTTTTCTTTCATTATTTTCACTTTTAGCAGCTAGCTTTAATTTGCTTAACTAGGTCTTCTGGTTTCACTAATCAGTTTATTTTTATTTTTACCACAAACCTGTCACTGGAATGTTTTACAAAAATTCATTTAACTAACCCGTACTATTTTGTGATTAAAACATAGTTGACTGATTGATTGTTTTGTTTTGCTTTGTGATGCATAGATAAGGAATGGGAAAAAAGGTAAGCTGCTTTTCTGCAGTGAAAATGGTTCTTTGTACTAAGAACAAGAAGAAAGAGAAGGTAGTGAATGATCTGAATTCCAGTTTATTTTTGCTTTTGGTATGTTATTTTTGGATTGCTTTACATACCGTGAAAAAATCTTTTCCATCAGCAAAACCAAAAATCCAGAAAATGGTTTCGGAAGCAGAAGAACGCGGACTTGGATTCTTCCAGTGCACATACCACAACAGCGGATCCTGCAGCCACTCCTCCTATAGAGCAGATGAGATTCGTGGAAGCCGAGAATGAGCAAGACGAGAATTCCTACGCTGGTGCGCTTGCTACTGCTGTTACAGTCCGTGAATTAGGTGAATCAAAGGAAGAGTTTGCAGCTATCAAGATACAAACAGCTTTTCGTGGATATCTGGTAAGATACCTATCCAAGTAATGTAATTTAAGCTAATAACGCAGAATAGAGAGTGTGTTCACGCTCTTTGCCATATCAGCGTCCAGGGAGATCGAGGCTATCAAATTGCCATCTTCAGGGGGATAATTAGGCTAACATAAAGTTCAGGTGTGTATTGAATCAAACTCGTCAAGTTCAGGGGGTCCCGATCTATTCTGCCTAGTATAAAATAATTACATATTAATTTGGATGCAATTTTTGTTCCATTTATGGATTATTCAGATGTATGAGTTGACAGCTAAAACTACATGATTGTCTTTTTTTGCTTTCCTTTCAGTTCGTTGCCTTTTTCATAGAATACCAGGAGCACGAGAGGTTTGCTTACACGTCGATTAGCTTTAGCGTATGAAATTTCTAGAGCTGCTCACTATATAGTCTTCACTCTTCTCTAAATGGAAATCCTACAACAACTCTACAAGTTTGTTGAAATTATTAAAATTAGTCACAATGTCGGAATAGTGTGAACATTTAAAATAGCTTACATGAGATGACTACGTTATACGTTCCTCGTTTTGTACAGGCTAGGAGGGGATTCAGGGCTTTGAGAGGACTAGTGCGGTTGAAGAAAATTGTTGAAGAGCAATCTGTCAAACGGCAAGCCACTTCCGCTTTAAGGTACATGCATACCGTAGCTCGTGTTCAATCTGAGATTCATACAAGAAGAATTAGAATGTTAGAGGACAACATGGCTCTCTTCCAACAGAAGAACGACAAGGAGCAGGAGAAGTTGATAGCATCAGTGAGTACACCTTTGAATATTAGTTGAAAGATTACATTTCTATGTTTAGACTATCATAGTTCCCTTTTCTTTTTGGCTTTGGCTCAATTTGTCATTTTGCAGAAAACTGGAGATATTTGGAATGGCAGCACACAGTCAAGGGAACAAGTTGAAGCAAACCTCCAAAGCAAACAGGAGGCTGCTTTGAGAAGAGAAAGAACTTTGGCTTATGCATACACACATCAGGTAGTGCTTTCACACCGTGTTTAACGAGGGGTTCATCTTACATGAACAAAGTATTACCATCTATTTTCTTAAGTATAAAGATGCTCAAGAGTCAAGACCATACAAAGAGATAACAACCTATTTCTCAACCAATAGAGGACACTTAACACGCGCAAAGATTCGTTTTAGTAGTTAATTTAGGTTGTTAATTTCTTTGTTAATTTTCAATAGATAATTTCTTTGTTATTAACTAATTATTCCATAAAGTTTTTTTCTAGGCTACCACTTGGCGTAAGGAGGGGACTTTATTCTCTCCTTTTAATAATATATAGAAGATATATAGAATATAGAATATTAGAAAGAAATTACTCCACAATTTGAATCAAAAGTTTTTTATTGCTTTATTTTTGTTTTTTATTTTAAAACAATTATAAACTCCAACTTGAAACTACTCTCTAATTTGAAATGGTAATTTTTATTCTTTTTTATTTTTTTTATTATTTTAAAACTCCAACTTAAAACTGCTCACCGATTTGAATGGGTAGTTTTTCTTCTTCTTTTTTCGTTTTTCTTATTATAGTTAATTTTATTTTTCTTTTTTTGTTTTGTTTTTTTATTTTAAAATAATTTTAACACTCCAACTCGAAACTACTCCCACCCAATTAGAATGGGTAGTTATTTTTTATATATTTATATTTTCGATTATACATACATACATACATATATATATATACATACATACATACATATATATATATATATATATATATATATGGTAGTTTTTTATTTTTTATTATTTTCATTTTTATAAGTTATATAAATTTAAATGTAAAAGATAATAATTAATTATTAACTAAAAACTAATTAGTAACTAATTATGCCATGTGACTTTTTTTAATGATGCCACTTGGTTTAAGGAGAGGGCTTTATCCTCTCCTTTTAATATAATATATATATATATATATATAT
>MU738946.1:23137-43082 GCA_026770625.1 Nicotiana glauca | reverse complement strand
GGGTGTTTTTATGAAAATCCCGTCACTGGTTCTGTTTTTAACTTAAAAATTCGCTGGGCAAAATTGTTCATTGCGTTCGCGACACACCTGTCGCGTTCGCGATGAAGGGAGACGGGTAAGTATCGCGTTCGCGTGAAAGAGGATGCGAACTCGAAGAGTAAAAGGCTGGGGGTCCAGGGATTGGTCTACGCGAACACGTGGACCTACATGCGAACGCGAAGCAAGAGGGATCTAAGGCAGTGCGAACACGAAGGATTTTATGCGAACGCGAAGAAGGCTGGGGCACTGGTCATCGCGAACGCGTGACTAGGTCGCGTTCGCGTAGAGCAAATGACCTATGCAAGAATTGCAGAAAACCTGCTATGATTTTTGGTGAAAAACAACCCCGAACTACCTCCGAATCACTCCCGAGCCCTCGGGGCTCCAAACCAAATATGCACTCTGACTCAAAAACATCATACGAACTTGCTCGAGCGATCAAATCGCTAAAACAACATCTAATTCAACGAATCAAACCCCAAAACTCCTAAATTTCATTTCAAAGTTCATAACTTCAAAATTTCCCATTTTTTAGTCTGAAACACGTCAAACGACGTCCGTTTTCAACCAAACTTTACAGGAAGCGCTTAACCAATATTTATGACCTGTACCGGGCGTCGGAACCAAAATACGAGCCCGATACCTATATTTTCTAACTCATTTTCATTTTCATTTTTCCTTAATAATTTCAGAAAATAATTTAACAGAAAAATTCTTTTACCGGGGTTCTGGACCTCGGATTTCGACTCCGGGCATATGCCCGAGTCCCATATTTTTCTACGGACCTTCCGGGACCGTCCAATCTCGGGTCCGGGTCCGTTTACTAAAAATGTTGACCAAAGTCAACTATATCAATATTAATATTATAATTTCTTAAATTTTTTACAGAATTCATATATTTTAACATAAAAGCTTTTCGGCTACGCTCCCGGACTGCGCACGCAAATCAAGGCAATAGAAAATGAGGTTTTCAAGGCCTCGGAATCACAGAACAGATGAGGAAAATAGGTGATGACCCTTTGGGTCGTCACACAACTAGTCCTAAACTTCAAGTTACAAGTAAAAATGTTAAGGATAGTCAGTCCTTAGCTTAGAGTAACAAGTTCAAAAGTTAAGGACATTTGGTCCTAAACTTCAAGTTTCAAGTTCAAAAGTTAAGGACATGCAATCCTTAACTTCAAGTTTCAAATTAAAAAGTTAAGGACACTTGGTCCTAGACTTCAAGTTTCAAGTTCAAAAGTTCAGAACATGTGGTCCTGAACTTAGACTTACAAGTTCAAAAGTTAAGGACACTTGGTCCTAAATTTCAAGTTTCAAGTTCAAAAGTTAAGGACATGCAGTCCTTAACTTTGAATTACAACTAAAAAAGTTAAGGACAATAGGTCCTGAACTTCAAATTTCAAATTGAAAAGTTAAGGACACTTGGTCCTGGACTTCAAGTTTCAAGTTCAAAAGTGCAGGACAGGTGGTCCTGAACGTAGAGTTATAAGTTCAAAAGTTAAGGACACTTGGTCCTAAACTTCAAGTTTCAAGTTCAAAAGGTAAGGATATACAGTCTTTAACTTTGAATCCCAAGTTCAAAAGTTAAGGACAATATGTCCTTAACTTCAAGTTTCAAGTTCAAAAGTTTAGGACAAAAGGTCCTTAACTTAGACTTACAAGTAAAAAAGTTTAGGACAAGCAGTCCTTAACTTTGAGTTACAAGTTCAAAAGTTAAGGGCACAAGGTCCTGAACTTAGACTAACTAAAATTAATGATATTACCTTGATATCATTTTGAATTTTTTTTCTGATACAACTATTTTCTGATTCATTCTAGTAACTTCAGCGTGCAGATCCTTTTTAAACTGCTCTGATAATTTATGAATCAAAAACCATAAAACAAAAAAGTCTCTTAAGAAAAATACAATCAAATAAAAAACTAATGCTATTCAAAGACAAAAAACCTACTTTAACAATTTCCTTAAGCATGACTTCATCAAATTGTGCGGAAGAAGGCATTGAGCTTTGATCTTGATAAGGCATTGGCTCATGCACACTAACATGCTCTGTATCTTCTTCAACATGAATAAATGGTGCCAGCTCGATCAACTGATACACCTATTACATAACAAAAAAAATATAAGTTTTCAGAGTTAAAACAAATAAACAAAATAAAGAAGAAGCTAGTAATTAGATTAACTTACATTTTTATTATTGAAGTATTTTTTACACAGAGAATCATATTGTGGAGATTTTATTTTCGAATAACATAACATCCGAGGAAAACCATATTCTCGAAAGTTCACAAATTGTTTTTCTTGGAAAATAGGCAATACTTACATAATCCAAACACAAAAAGCAAAAGGAAAGCCAGGTATAGTGTAGATATCCTTGTCTTTATCTTTGTCTTTCTCATTCTCGTTCTCATTGGGCTTCAAACAAGTCTTCAATGATTTTAATAACGTTTCATAACAAAGAGAGCCCCAGTTGAAAGAAGAGCAGAGTTTATCATCATCTACAATTTCCATTATCTGCTCGGACATATTCCTATTCTTCTGCTTCCCCGTCAAAATAGATTCAACAAAATAAATTATTGCCAGCTTCACAACATCATCATCACTGCTTACAAATGAAGCATTTGTACCATTTGGATGACTAGTAATAAAATTATACAAATCACCCAACTCAACTCTATCCTTTCCGGGGAAATAGACATTCGAAAACCTATTATCTTTTTCATGTAAACCTTTGATGTCCGGTAAAGAATAACACTTCAAACCAGTAATTATATGAAATGCTTCACGAGTAAACTTAATTTTACGATCAAAAACCTTGAATGTCATCGAATCAGGGTCATTATTACAATTTCTGAATGCAATACACAGTGAATAAGTTTACCACAAAACTTCACACTTTGTAATTAAAAAAAATTTCGAAAATACCATCCCTCAACTTCTTCCGCTGCCTGTTCGACAAAAAACTTTTGATTGTTTCCTTATACTGTAAATTTCATTTCCAATGGTTCATTAAATTATGCCAAACATCAAAGTCGAACAGACGATCTCCTTCCATTAGCACACTACAAAGAAGGAAAAAGTACATAAAAGATTAGGACTTACAGTTACAAGTTGAAAAGTTCGGGGCACTTAGTCCTAAACTTCAAGCTTCAAGTTAAAAAGTTAAGGACAATAGGTCCTGAACTTCAACTTTCAAGTTCAAAAGTTAAGGACACTTGGTCCTTAACTTCAAGTTTCAAGTTAAAAAGTTAAGGACATGCAGTCCTTAACTTATAATTTCAATTTAAAAATTAAGGACATATGGTCCTTAACTTTGAATTCCAAGATCAAAAGTTAAGGACACTTGGTCCTTAACTTTGAATTCCAAGTTCAAAAGTTAAGGTGACCTGGTCCTAAACTTTGAATTACAAGTTCAAATTAAGGAGACTTGATCCTGAACTTTGAATTCCAAGTTCAAAAGTTAAGGATAGTTGGTCCTTAACTTTGAATTCCAAGTTCAAAAGTTAAGGACAGCTGGTCCTTAACTTTGATTTCCAAGTTAAAAAGTTAAGGATACTTGGTCCCTAACTTCAAATTTCAAGTTCAAAAGTTAAGGACACTCAGTCCTTAACTTTGAGTTCCAAGTTCAAAAGTTAATGACAATTGGTCCTTAACTTTTATGAACATAGTTAACAAAAATATCATAAACACATGTAGCTTATGAATTCGAACGACTATTTTTATGAAATGTCCTTACATAATCAAATATATTGATTGAACCACAAACACATTTCAATACCAAAAAAATCTGAATAACTTCCTCACAAAAATCCGCTACTTATTCGACACTAAATCAACTTATAATTATTATTTTTGAAATTTCACACATACTTGATAAAGCATTGATCGAGATTACGCATATACAAAAACAAAAATGCACAAAGCAGAAAAAAAAAATACCACTTCGACCGTTCAATGCACAAAAGATGATAGAGAAGAGGACGAAGGAGAAAGATTCAGTGAGCCGGTTCGCATGCGAAGGAGCACGGGAAACTTGCCTCTGAAATTTTCTCTCTCGATTTTTGCCTTTGAACGAATAAAACAAAGGTTTGGGAATATAAGAATTGAAGAAAGGGTAAAACTATCTTTTTAAAATAATTTTAATAGAGTAGTGACTATTTTTGCTCAGCATTAGAATTATTGGATAAAAAATAAAGACGACCTTACTTAGTGGCTACCTCAAGCCATTTTTACTCCAATTTCGGCTCATTCCTCGGATTTGAGCCTCAAACCCTGGTCCATTTTAGAAATGTGTTGATGTATGGCTAGGTAGAAATTGCATAAATATAGCCACTTTTAGGACACATGTTTAAGTTATATCCAAAACAACAACAACAACTACCCAGTATAGTCCCACAAAGTGGGGTCTGGGGAGGGTAATACGTACACATGCCTTACCCCTACCCGAAAGGGCAGAGAGGTTGTTTCCAATCGACCCTCGCCTCAGGAAAGGAAAAGAAAAACAAAAACAAAAACAAAAACAAAAGAGCATTAGTGACTCCAACACAAATCACATAAATAATTATCTAAACATAAAACCATAAATAAAATGGCATACAATAATATCAACCAGCGACTACCATAAGAGGGCACAATACAATACACAAATCATCTATGGAGAGCCCTACCAAACCCTACCCAGCCCCGGGAAAGAATTACGATAAATTCTAGAAGCCCCTATCCTACAACCCTGATACTAGACCTCCAGACTTTCCTATCAAGGGCCATGTCCTTGGAAATCCGCATTCTAGCCATGTCCTGCCTAATCACCTCTCCCCAACACCTCTTAGGCCTCCCTCTGCCTAGACTCGTGCCAACCACCATCAGCCGCTCACAACTCCTCATCGGGGCATCAGGGCTTCTCCTCCGTACATGCCCGAACCACCTAAGCCTCGCTTCTCGCATATTCTCATCCACTGGGGCTACCCCCACCTTCTCCCGAATAACTTCATTCTTAATCCTATCTAACCTGGTGAGCCCGCACATCCACCTGAACATCCTCATCTCCGCAAGCTTCATTCTCTGAACATGAGAGTTCTTCACCGGCCAGCACTCCGCCCCATACAACATGGCAGGTCTAACCACAGCTCTATAAAACTACCCCTTGAGTTTATGTGGCACTTTCTTGTCACACAAGACTCCTGATGCAAGCCTCCACTTCGACCACCCCGCCCCTATACGGTGAGTGACATCCCTATCGATCTCTCCATCCCCCTGAATCACCGACCCAAAATACCTGAAACTGTCCCTCTTGGCGATGACCTGAGATCCAAGCTTCACGTCCCTGCCAACTTCGCTCGACTCGGCGCTAAACTTGCACTCCAGGTATTCTGTCTTAGACCTACTTAGTTTGAAACCCTTAGACTCGAGAGTCTGTCTCCAGACCTCCAACCTCTCGCTGACACCAACCCTCGTCTCGTCTATCAATACTATGTCATCAGCAATAGCATACACCAAGGCATCCCCTTGAATATAGCGAGTTAGAGCATCTATCACCAAGGCAAATAAGAGAGGGCTAAGCGCAGATCCTTGATGAAGCCCCATAACCACCGAAAAATAATCTGAGTCGCCACCCACTGTCCTAAACCTAGTCTTAGCTCCATCGTACATGTCCTTGATCACTCTGATGTAGGCTTCCGGCACGCTCTTCGCTTCCGGGCACCTCCATAGCACCTCCCTTGGGACCTTGTCGTACGCCTTCTCTAAGTCGATAAACATTATGTGCATGTCCTTTTTCTTATTCCTGAACTGTTCCACCAATCCCCTAACAAGGTGGATAGCTTCTGTAGTGGAGCGACCCGGCATAAAACCGAACTGGTTCACGGATATAGATGTCATCTCCCTCACCCTCGCCTCGACCACCCGCTCCCAGACTTTCATGGTGTGACTTATTAATTTGATACCCCTATAGTTGTTGCAACTCTGGATATCCCCTTTGTTCTTATACAAGGGCACCACTGTACTCCACCTCCACTCCTCCGGCATCCTCTCAGTCCTAAAGATCACATTGAACAACCTGGACAATCACTCCACTCCTGACCTACCCATGCATTTCTAGAACTCCACCGGGATTTCGTCTGGCCCGGTCGCTCGACCCCTACTCATCCTACGCAAAGCCCCCACAACCTCCTCTAACCTAATGCGCCTGCAGTACCCAAGGTCTCTATGACACTCTGAATGCCCCAGCTCCCCTAGCTCTATGACTCGATCCCCCTCCTCGTTAAGCAGGTCTCGAAAGTACGCCTGCCACTTCTGCTTGACTTGAGATTCCCCCATCAGAACTCTACCATCCTCGTCCTTGATGCACCTAACTTGGTCTAGATCCCGCGCCTTCCTCTCCCTCACTTTAGCCAACCGGAATAACTTCCTGTCCCCGCCTTTCTCCCCCAATTCCTCGTACATGCGACCAAACGCCGCATTTTTAGCTTTCGTGACCGCCATCTTCGCTTCCTTCCTCGCCACCTTAAGTTATATCCAGTATTTGTAAATTATTTTATATTTAGCTACATTTGAAAAAGCGGGAAAAGATTGTTGTTTCTTCTTCTACCCTTCCTCCAACTTCAAAATAATGTGTCATAAAGTTCATTTTTTTTTTCAATCCTAAAGTACAGTTTTTCAATTCAAAACTTCAAAACAGTGTGTCCATAGGTTCAATATTTTCAACTTAAAATCCGGGAACACTGTATTCCTTGAGATCTGTTTTTTCAATTTAAAACTTCAAGACTATGTATGTCGTTAAGTTCAAACTTTATTCAAGTGAAGTTCAGTTTTTTATTTTGTTGATATCCAACTATCATGTTTAATGTGATAGAGAAGTAAAAATGTCTTAAAGGACAATATATTTGGTGCATGCGGCCTTACATCATTAGCAATTACTAACAAGTTCTAATGGATAATTACTTTCGGTAATAAATTCTTCTTTCAAACAATTCCAACCTCGCTATTGTACATCACCCTTCACACAATCAACATGCTATTTTTTATTTTATTTTTACATTTTATCAACAATTGATTGGACGAAGCTAGTTGGAGACGAGGGATTCACTTAAATGTGATCAACTAGAGTTTGTTTAGAGGCACTAGAAAAAAAATAATCGGCTCATAACTTCTACAATATTTGATTTGCTTGTAAAAAAAATTGACTTCTCCGTAATCTTATGGTTGGGACACTAATAATACTCAGCTTTAAGTTAGACGATTAAATATTAAAAATATATACACTATCAATTAAATTATTGATCACTGAATAGTAATTAATTTAAGGGGTGTCTTGTGGTAACGGGTAAAGTTACTGTTATGTGATAGATGTTACAGGCAGAGGCGGAGCTAGGATTTTATGTGTATGAGTTCTAAATTACAAATACAGGGTTTCGAAAAAAATCACTGAATTTTCTTCCACTGTAGCACTATTGTAGACATATGAAAGTTTTCTTCTTAATGAGGGCATAACTATAGCAATAAGTGAAACATGACTCCACTTCAACAAATAAATAAATCAAGAGTAAGTGATGATGCAGTTAAACGAGACCTAAATGCCAAAAATCAATACTCGAAAGAGACCTTGGCTAACCTCAATCGCTGGAGCTATTTGGAATTGCTATTTTTGTATGCGAAAGGGCTGCTTTAATAGCATTTTTCAGGTTATTTATGGCTTTAAAAGGGGAATTTTGGGAGTTGATTTTTGTGGGAGTTTAATGGAGTTTTGTAGTTGAAGTTTAAGGTATTTTGGGGCTGGAGTTTGAGGCAGCTTCCATGGAGAAAAGCAATTGGTTTTCAGTTGAGTAAGAAAGCTCCTTTAATGGTGGAAAATAATATTTTATCGTTGAAGAAGGAGTTGCGGCGCCTCTTTTCATCTAGAGTTTTTATTAATCTTTTATTTGTACTTTCTTAAAAAGGAAAACTGTAACAAAAAAAATATATATATCTTTGCTATTAGCGTGATTTGAACCCGGGTGGTCTCCAAGCAAACCCAGAACTCTAACCATTGAACCCAAACCCCTTTTGTTATTGGGTTCGCCATGATATATTTATGTATAAACAACGAATTTTTTAATACAAATACAGGGTCTCGGAAAAAGTCATTAGGTTCGCCCGAACCCGCACCCTCTACCGTAGCTCCGCCCCTGGTTACAAGTTCGAGTGGTGGAAATATAGTTTTGCAGAAATGCAAGATAAAATTGCGTATAATATACTCTTATGGTCTAGCCTGGACTCCGTACATTACAGGATCTTAGTGGATCGGATTTCCCTGTATAATAATTAATTTATTGATATCCTTTACTATAATTGCCCCTAATTTTATTTTATTGGAGTGACGGAAATATCCATGGGTCGTCCGTGGTTAAGCATGTTAGCCAGCATCGTTGTCATCGAAGGAAAAACAATAATATCANGTAATGAAAAACAATAATATCACCTCTCTCTCTCTCTCTCTCTCTCTCTCTCTACTTTTTTATTTTCTTCTCGGCCGTCGCTTCTTCACTTCTTTGTTCGGTAACTCTCATATACTCAGAGGATGACAACTCTTTCGAATTCGCTGCTTATATCCAAAAGCCCTTCTCTCCATTTATCATCTGGTAATTATTCTCTTCTCCTTTCTTTTTAAATCGATCTATTTGTTTTCATTACTTTTTTAATTAAATAAAGATAATTAGGAATATCTTTATTTTTCTATACATTTCTGTTCTTCTTCTGTACGTATCAATTAGCGGTAAAAGAATCGTTACAGCACATTGTATAGTTTGATAAAGGGCATACTGTTGTTTTGATATAACTTCTCCTTTCTATTACAGTTAGATGTTTCGAAGCAATTTTATAAATCTTAACCTTCCATGACACTAGTGAATCCTCCTATTAATTAAAGCTTAGCTAACTTTTTCAACATTTTTTTCTTTTTTTTCTTATGGTAGTTAATATTCTTTACCAAGCAATATTATTGGCTGGATGGGATTTTGATTTGAATGAAAGTGTATGGTAGATGATGTTTTACACTAAACGAAACATAGCAGCTGCTAGCCAACGAACTGTAGAAGAGCTCATCATAAAAGATTGGAATAAGGGATCATGACATTTGAAGTTCATCTGGTTCATTTTATGCATTTTCAACTGTTTCAGCATAGATGTAGAACTGTGGAAGGAAAGTTTTTTGTTTCAAATATACCGTCTGCTTATTTATGAATCTTTTTCATGAGCAGCGTGAAGCTAAAAAAATTTCTCTCAAATATGATTGGTTAATGAATGCATGAAAAGATCATTTATTTCTTTAATGGTTTCCTCTCTACTTCCCTAACCTAACATCTGGTTATGATATATACATCTATTACCTTTATTAATGTGTTAGGCTCTTGTTTGAAATCAATTGACAAAAGTGGCTGTTCCACCAAGTTGTTCTTCAGTGCAAGGCGTGGAGCAAAACCATCCTCATCTGGAAGATCATTGTCTGTTCAAGCAAGATATAGGTATTTTTTTTTTTTGATTTGCACCCGGTGTCCGAGTCTCTAAGAGCCCCGACTAATCCCGGGGGTGCACAGGCCCTCGGCAAGGAGTTTCCCGCAAGTGCACCACGGTTAATTCAGGTTTTACCCAGTCCGATGGCCCTCGGAAATTGTTTGCACCCAGTGGGTTTTGAACTTGAGACCTTGAAAGGGAGCAAACCGCAGTGCTCTAGTTTTATGCAAGATATGAACTGAAATTGTTGGTGCTTCTCTTTTGATGTTAACTCGGATTTATTTTTTAGGGAGTTTTTAATTTTTTCTCAATTAGTTCATGTGAGTTTACTTACCGCTGATTGGAGGAAATATTTTATTGTGTAATTATTCTTGTTAATTGACAGTGATGTTGGAAGGCCAAGCAATGGTGGATTCTTTATTGGTGGCTTCGTTTTGGGAGGATTAATTGTTGGCACACTTGGTTGTGTCTATGCACCTCAGGTAATCATGCTCAGCTAAAACTAGCTAATTCTTTCTGTAGATTGTTGTTGGCCATGTATTGGTGTCACAACCCAACATGGAGACTGTGAATGTTGCTATGTGAGGCTAAGCCACCTAGCAAGCCTACCCTTTGCCTTGTTGGAAATTCAATAGAGTCTCCTCTGCACCAGACCATCCAGATTGGCAAACCTTTAATCAACCCATCATTCCAATCACTCATAACATAGTTCCAGTTTTTTAACGAAGTAAAGTAATTTCATTGAAGTGAGAAAATCTCCCGTATACGAGAAGTATACCAAAGAGTAGAGAACACTACTCAAAACATGGTTCTCTACAAATTGCACCCAATCTTCTAAACAAACAGGAGCCTTATTGGTGCAACAAGAAAAAAAAATTTAAATCAAAATGTTATTCCTCGAGTGTACAAATTAAAAGTCAGTCTCTACTCCATCAAGACGCTCTCCTAGTTCCGTCCTTCCAGAGGATCCACATCAGTGCAAGTGGAGTGACGTCCCATTCCCTGCTCTTCTCTTCTGTCTCTCATAGGCCCAACTTGTGTAACATGTCCTTTACTGTTTGGCATCTTCCACTGTTCTCTGAACCAGTTCAGTACTTACCACCACAACCATGTTTCCACCTTGCAGTATAACAGAGGTGGTCCATATCTTCACCCGGTCATTTACACATGAAATACCAGCTGACGTATGTAACCCATTCTTTCTTAGGTTCTCGACGGTCAAGATCACTTCCCTCACAGTCACCAAAGTAAAGAAACACACCTTTCTTGGTGCTCTAAGTATCCACACTGATACATGCGAGAAGACTGATTCCTCCCTTACCAACAGCTTATGGTAGTATGACTTGACAGTGAACATCCTATCTCTCCTTGCCCTCCATCAGTCCATCTCCATGAGTCCTGGCGAGTTTTATTAAAACCCATCGCTTAAAGTGATGAAGCAATTTGAAGTGAATTGGTTCATGGGTGAAGGAATGCGCTCCAGAGAAGTGTGCGCTTCCAAACAATGACACTCAAATTGATCTAAAAGTAAAGTCACAGGTCTTTGAGGGTGTTTTTGGTATGACAAAAGTAATTTTTCAGGAAAATGATCTTCGGAAGTCATTTTTGGTGTGTGGTTACTAGAATATGGTGTCCAAGGAAGATATTGTCCATCACCCGGGGCAAAATGACTTCCCTCACTTATTGGCGGGAGGTCATTTTCCTTGCAACTTTCTTGAATTTTAACTTTAAAGTATTTGCTCAAACTAACACGTAGACATTATAATAAATCTTTATTATTTAAATTTTTTATCAAAACATTCTTCAATTTGCTAATATTATTATTAGTCATTAATATGTATCTTTTCAAAAATATTATCCACTCACCAACCAAACACCGGAAAGCATTTCCAGAAAAATATTCTCCATCATAAAAGCATTTCCATGAAAAGTGAATTCCATTGTACCAAAAATACTCTAAATCTCAACTTTGAGGAGTTGAATTAATATTGACATTATTATATGTTGAAGATATTACTAAATTAATAAAAGTGTATCCTTTCTAGCAGCTTAAATGGTCACAGACGTCAATATGATATCAGACCAGCACATGAGGGGCATGTTGAAGACATAATAAAGTAAATAAAAGTGTGCTCTCTTTGACAAATTAGGTTTTAGATGAGATGGTCAAATAATTTAACATTGTATATTGGATGCTAATAGTAGTTATCTTAATTGTAATTTGATCGTTGTACTACGACAAAAGCAACAAACCCAGTAGTTTCCCACAAGTGTGGTCTGGGGAGGGTAAAATGTACGGAATCTTACCCCTACCCCTGGAAGAGCCTGGGCAGAGAGGTTGTAGTACCAAATTCATATATGTTTGGCATTTGAACTTTGTCTATAAATTGTGCTCATCACTCCAAAGAAGTGTGCACTTCGCTTCTCGCTTTTTGCCTCAAACAACATGGACCTTGTCACTTTTCTCTTTTACGTGCACTGGTCCTGGCTAGTCTGCATTAGTTTGTAAAGCAGTTCATGTATGGAATTTGATTATCTCAAAGTCCTGCAAGTCCTTCCTAAGCCTCAGGTCCCACAGAAATCCTCCTTGCATACCTCGGCTCTACAACAGTCATCTCTCACTGGCTCGATATTCTGTAAATGTTAAGGAATGTAATCCTCAATTGGTCTCTTCGGCACCACCTGTGACTCTAGAAGCTAATTCCATTTGCAATCTTGAATATAATGCTGCAACTGAAGCCCACCAAGATTCCCAAATTAAAGCTTGGTCCTCTCCCCAAGGGTTGGATAGTGAAAGAAATAGGGTTTCCAATGGTGGATTCCTCTTCCCAAAAGTTCTTATCTCACCTCCTTACTCCTGTATGAGTTTCTAGGATTTTTCTTTCCTTTGTATTGAAGAGAATACCTTGGGTCTCTTGGCAGTCCCATTCCTTAGTTCTCCCAATTTAAGAACGAGAAAGCACCAGAATGGTGTTTGTGACTTCTTTGGTTTTTATCTCTCTTCTTATTGTTTATATCATCTTGGATAAACGACTGAACTATCCTTTTAACTTTGGGGTATTACAGTCGTCACTGCCTTAGTTTTCCATGCTCTAAGCATTAGAATTGCATCCAGTCTATCACTAATTGATTGTCTTTTTCAGTTATTCTCTTTTGTAAATGCGTCAATTATCTCTAACTTTGTTTTTACAGATCAGTAAGGCAATATCGGGAACGGATAAGGAGGACATCATGAAGAAATTGCCCAAGTTTATATATGATGAAGAAAAGGAATTGGAGGTAGGCTGGTTTTCTACATATCTTGCATTAGGAAGCAGGAAACATGTAACACGAATTAGGAAGATGAATAATTTAAAGAATGGATAAAGTTTTAAAGCTGAATGTGCAATATTCCTGATAGAGCTCTTATTTGTCTTCTCTTTGGTGGTTCCACTTGTGTGTTTATAGTGCATCCACCTAGGCTCTGTTTGGGTTTCAAATGATTTGAAATTCATAGATTTACACAACACTTCTATTTTTCAAGCATAACTTAATAAGTTGTCTCTTACTGTTAAATCTAAGCATTTGTTGATTAGGTGGCTTTTGTAGAGAATCATATTTTAGTGCAAGTTACTTTATTTTTTGGGTATACTGGTAGTTGGGCATTTTCTCCCAACATCAATAATTATTTACCTTATCAAAAGAAATCTAAGCTTTGTAACCATTTTCAATAGCTCTTCCAAATTCTATTTTAGCATCATTTGAAATCCTCATGGGTTGTAGTTGTATAGCTAAATATTATATGAATCTGAAATATTCCTTATGGTCAAATTTACCTATGTTAAAGATGTAATATAAATAAATAAATGTGTCGCCACATAATTCAACATCCTAAATAGGAGTCTTGCCTTCGAGTTTTATTAACAAAATGTTTTCAGGAGCTTGACCCGAAAAAGAATCATAAGCGCCCATGACATGGTGTATAGAACACCTAATATAAATAAATTGAGGAGTCTCATCTCTAATAAAGTTAAGAGTTTAGATGAGGTGGTGACACGATTCACTAAACAGCAGTTTTATTTTTTTTTGGAAAATGCTTTTGTTCCTGTAGCTATTGTCAAAAACTTTTGAAGTTGTGAACTTGATATTTTAATGTTCATCCACTAACATATCCTTGTGATTTAATAGTTCATGAACTTGGATATGGAATAAAAGTATTAAACGATCCCCTCTTAGTAAAAAACAATTATTCATTGTCCATTGAAATTACAGGAATATGTTGGGGAGGCCAATATCAATAAATTGGCTTTGGTAGATATCACATGGACAAAAATTGGACTTAGTTGATAACTGAGGGACCAAGAGTGCAATCGTTTCTATGATTTAAATTATGGGAGAATTTGAAATCAAATAATCCAAATAGAAGCGGATTATTTCACCAGGGTATTGTTCTTGGACAAAAAGTTGGTAGCTTAACAAGTCGGTAATGATATGTAGTTATGAAATACCAATAAGAAAGAATTATGTGCAAATTATATTTGCGATGTGAAGGGGAAATGCCAGAAAGAGATTCTGAGCCCCGAGGGACGTGCACACGCACACATAACAAGGATTTGAAGCTATCAATGTAGGCTGTTCTACAGTTTTAGAACTAAACTTTCTTAGTCCTACTACATTCTGATGATGGACAAAATCCTCATAGCAAGTCTTTAAATAACTAGCGTGGCTGCTATCCTTTGTCTCTCAGTGAACCCATTTAGGTGTTCTCTAAACAAGTTAACTAGCAGTATCCAAAAGTTTCTTCATTTTATTTGCTTCGCGATTTATCTTTCTTTCTTATATTTTTAATGACATAAGAAGACAATGACTTGCTCCAAAACTATGTCACCATTATCTGAATTTGTTATTCTGCATAGTCCGTTAGTTTTCTAAAGGGCTAGAGCTTGCTCCTCCTTTCTGGAATCAATAATTTGTTGCTATTTCATGGGCTGGAACTGTGGAATTCTAAATACCCCGCAAGCTGATGACAGTATTCTTTTTCCTTTTCCTAGTTGTGAAATGTGTATGTTCTCCCTGCAGAAACAACGCAAGATACTTGCAAAGAAGATTGAACAGATTAATTCTTCTATTGATGGCATTTCTGCTCAGTTGAGGTCAGAAGACACTGAAGATGGAGCTACTGGGAACCCAGACGATGTTGAAGCCCTAGTTTAAGAATCCTGACTTGGACAAGTGAAGTTATCGACTCTTCAGTTCAGATGATGGAGCATATTCGGAGTATTCTTGATTGCAGTTTTAGTGTAGTTGATCTTCGCTATGAGATGATATTTAAAAATGAGGAATAAAATTACAATCTCCGTTTTTTATATGAATGTGGTGCAAGCTTCAAATGCTAATTTACATGCTTATAATCCTTTTTATCACACTGCACATTTGGTCGACTGTACATTGGTATAATATCTTCTGGGGTTATGTTGCGTCTCCCTTCTCTTCTGGTGCGGGCTTTTGTAACTACCTTTGTGATTGGTAGCATAAAAATTCATTGAAGTCAAATTTCTCAATTTTTCTTTTTCCAACTGATACGTGATTTTAAAGAGACCAGCTCAAATACTGCAAAATTGAGAAGCAAAGGAAAGTTTAAGGCCCTGTTTGGCCATGAGTTTTGCCAAAATAAATTTGAGATTTATTTTCAAAACTCGTGTTTGGTCATAAATTTTGCTCATATTTTGGCCAAATCGTAAATTTCAAATCCCAAAATCAGCTATTGAGCTGAATTTGGGCCAAAATTTCAAAACTTGGAAATTATATACATGTTTTTCCAAAATAAAGTTGGAAAATATGTTTTGAAAACGTATGTCCAAACGCATTTTCATCTTCAAACCAAACTTCATCCAAATCAGATTTTTCAAAATAAATTTGGGATCTATGGCCAAACGCTAGCTTAGTTAGTAGTCAAAAGTTAGTTAAAAGAGAGGGAAAGTTAGTTACTATTAGTTGGTAGCTGTATAACAGAATTCTGTTATCAACTCTGTTAAGAAGAATCTAGTTTACATTAGGAATGTATGAATCATTACATATAAGGATTGTAAGCCACATTTCTGGATATAAAATACAATTACACAATCTTCTTCTAAATCTCTTCTATTTTTCTTTATCTTTTTCCTTCTTCTCTTCTGCAATTTTGACATTCTCTACTACTTTCTCGAGTTGATCCTGGAGCAGTGCTACGATCCTCGAATTCTCTTTGAATTCCTGCAATCGTGTAACATTGGTATTAGAGCTGTGTGATCCTTGGAATTATGGCAAAAGGAACACGATCTACTGACAGTGCGACTGAAGAAAATCCAGACCTACGTGAGTTGATGCAGAAATTGATAGCTGATGTAGGAACTCTATCTGGTGAAGTCTTAGCTTTAAAGCAATTGGATCAGGTAGTCCTTGAATTGAAGGAACATATGACAAATTCGAAGGAACACCAGAAGGATAAAGCTCCATTAGGAGAGGATGGTGAACCTTCTAAAGCTAGATCTCATCGAGAGAGAAGTCCTACGAGTTGTAATCATCACAATTCTAACTTCTCTAGGTAGTCTAGGATGGAGTTTTTATGATTCAATGGAGAAGATCTGAGATCTTGGTTGTTCAAAATTGAACAATTCTTCTCTATGGAAAAGGTGGATGCTGAAGAAAAGGTCGAAGTAGCTGCATTACAGTTGGAATGAGAAGCTATCCAATGACATCTTTCTTTCATGAGATACATGTAGTACTTACAACCTGCCACTTGGAATGAGTATGCGATGGCATTAGTTGAAAGGTTTGGGGCTGACTTCAATGATCCAATGGAGGAAATCAAGAAGATTAGGCAGACTGGAAGTGTGAAAGAATATCAGGCAGTCTTTGAAAGAAATTTGAATAGGGTGAGACTATCTCAAGAAAATGCAATCAGTTGTTTTATTGGATGTCTGAAGCACGAGTTGAACATTGCTGTGAAGCTGACTAATCCAACAACTCTATCTCAAGTGTACAGAACTGCAAGGATGCATGAAGTTTATTTGGCTGCAACTAAACAACCTGCTTATACAACAAATCCCTCAACTAAGAGATATGCAACACAAGGCAGCATTGGTAAGCCTTTATTACCAACTCCTAATTCTGGTAGTTCTACCTATACTAAGGGGTTTATTAAAAGAGCATTAAGCATAGATGAGATGAATGAAAAGAGGGCAAGGGGATTGTGTTACTTCTGTAATGAAAAATATGTGCCAGACCATAGATGTAACAGCTCCAAACAGTTATATCTATTGAAATTAGAAGAAATAGAGGAAAGGCCTCATACAGAGGAAGACATGAGTTAGAAATTCAAGAGGAGGGAATAGATCTATTGGAATCATCTCAAGGTATGAAACAAATGGAAATTTTCATCCATGCTTTGAATGGTTCACTGGGGTATAGAACCTTAAAAGTTACTGGTTATCATGCAAAGAAGGCTCTAAGTATATTGATTGATACTGGTGGCTCACATAATTTCATAGTTCCTGAATTGGTCAAGCACTTAGGGTATACAATCCAGTCTACTAAACCTCAATTAGTAGCTGCTGCTAATGGGAACATGATGGTAGATAGGGTATGTACAATTACCTGACTGCTGCAAGGTGCTGAGTTTTTAGTAGAATTTTTGCTGCTACCTTTAGGCTCATGTGGAGTAGTGTTAGGAGTGCAATGGCTACTAACACTTGGGGATATTAAAATGAATTTTAGGAAGCTAACTATGGAGTTCTGGTACAAGGGAAGGAAACACCTTCTTAGAGGTGCTGGCAATCAGGTGAAGATACAGGAAGCTGATAAACTGGTCAAACATACAGGGGATTTATCTCAATTATTCATGATACAAGTGGTTCCTATGGGGGAGACAGAAGAACAGTGGCATGCTATTAAGTCTAAGGAGGAACCTATGGCAAATAACAGGCTAGTACAATTGCTAGCTGAGTACTCTGGATTATTTGAAGAACCTACTGAATTACCTCCTTTTAGGGGTGTTTTTTTATCACAAGATTGTCGTACAAAATGGTATTGAACCTCTGAACAAATGGACCTATAGATATCCTTCAGTTAAGAAGGATATTATTGAGAGTCTTGTACAATAGATGTTGGACCAAGGTATCATTCAACCTAGTTGTTGTTCTTTTGCTTCACCGGTGGTACTAGTAGGCAAAAGGGATGGATCACGGAGATTGTGTGTTGATTATAGAGATTTGAATAAGCACACTATGAAGAATAAGTTTCCTATTCCTATTGTGGAAGACTTATTAGATGAACTTGTGGGCTCTAAGGTCTTCTCTAAAATAGACCTATGGTCTGGATATCATCAGCTCAGAATGGCCAAGGAAGATGTGCCTAAGACTGACTTCACAACTAGGGGCGGCTCAAGTGTAAATGAGGCCTAAGGCGAAAGTTTCTATGGGGCCTAAATATTTATAGAACTGTTATATTATATATTTTTATTTAAAATCTATTCTTCTAGCTTTTTGAGATGAAAAGTTGTTAATAACTTTGTTATAATCAATTTTTTGCAATTTAGTTTTTTTATTGTTTGTCAAAAATTTGTCAAGAGCTCCTTTCTGAGATTTTATTAAATTTTCAACTTTTCTTTTCTTTTGGATTTTTGAATAACCAGATGCATATTTTCTTGTTGACATTCCAAAAATAAATAAATAATATGTACAAAATTAGAATTAATAAATAATAAATATCAAATAAAAATAATACTAGAAAGTTAGAATAATATTACCCGATAAGGCGATAACTAGCTGAATTAAGAAATTTGAAGACTTTGAGTCCTTGATTCCAATTCCAAAATATCCAGTTGTTAACTGAATCTAGTAGAAAAAAATTAAGAAGATGAACATAAATCATAAAGAAAGAACAACAAGAAGAAGAAAGATATGTCTCTTCAGGAATGAAAGAATCAAAGAAAGAAGAATGAATGATAATATATTATGAATATTGAATAGTAGACAAACAAAGGAAGAAGAAGATATTAGACAAAGAAAGGAAGAAGACGTCTCAGTAATGAAAGAAAGAACAAGAATGATATGGATTGTATAGAGAAGAATTGAAACGTTGGGGTTGGCTATGGTCAATTACTTGGAAGAATAAAAAGTAAAGTTGTCCAATTAAATTAAAGTGACAGCTATATTTTCTACTATTTTAAGTTTTAATTTATTGATAAATTTAAAGTTTTTCTTTCTTTTTATATAAAAAGTATAAAAGTATTATATACATATATTATTATTTTTAAAAAAACCTAAAAACCTATAAAATTATTCTTAAAAAATGCCCCCCCCCCAAAATTGGGGGCCTAAGGCACTTGCCTTACCCCCTATATAGTTAGAGTCGGCAATGTTCACAACTCATTCAGGACATTTTGAGTATTCAAATGCTCCTGCAACTTTCCAAGGATTGATGAACTTTGTTTTCCAGAAGTTTCTTAGGAAACATGTACTGGTTTTCTTTGATGATATTCTCATATACAACAATACTATAGAAGATCACTTAACTCATTTGAAGTCTATTTTTGTGGAGATGAGCAAACATCAGCTCTTTGCAAAGAGGAGAAAATGTTTCTTTGGAGTTCAGAGGATTGAGTATTTAGGACACTTCAACATAGCTGAAGGAGTGTCTACTGATCCTCAAAAGATAACAACAGTCCAAAATTGGCCCACACCAACAACCCTCAAACAGCTCAGGGGATTTCTAGGCCTAGCTAGTTATTACAAAAGATTTATTAAGAGTTTTGGGATGATTTGCAAACCCCTAACTGACTCAACTAAGAAGGATGGATTCAAGTGGTCGACTACAACAGATGCAACTTTTGCAGCTTTGAAAAAAGCACTCACTCAAGCTCCTATTCTAGCTTTGCCAGATGCTACCAAGACTTTCATTGTAGAAAGTGATGCCAGTGGCTATGATATTGGGGCAGTACTTATGCAGGAGGGAAATCCAATAGCTTTTATTAGCAAAGCTTTATCACCAAAAGCATGCAGCTCTATCTGTATATGAGAGAGTTATTGGCAATGGTACATGCAGTGACTAAATGGTCACAATATCTGTTGGGACAGAAGTTCATCATCAGAAATGATCAAAATGCTTAGAAGTACCTTATGGAGCAGAAAATACACACTAATTCCCAACTACTGCGGCTAACCAAATTAATGCCATTTGACTACTCAATAGAGTACAAGAAGGGTGTTAGAACAAGGTAGCGGATACCCTCTCTAGGGTAACTGGAGCTGAACTATTGGCATTGATGGTTTCATAAAATTTGATCACGCCCAACTATGCCTTATAAAAAGGACAATGCGGTCGCTGCAAATATAACCCAAGTATTATGCTCGGGGTTGAATCCTCAGAGAGTTAACCTATCAACTACTATCTTCAGCCCCACTA
>MU738946.1:0-10581 GCA_026770625.1 Nicotiana glauca | reverse complement strand
AAAAGAAAAGAAGAAAGATGTTTGGAGAAATCTCTCACAATAGTTTCCCTTGCCAAGATAACCTAAAACTCAATACTTTCCTCCTTTGGGCGAATTCTAATGTTTAAATAGGGTTTAGGTCTAAAAAATCCCGTTTTTACACTTTGGCCCCTCAAGTCTCGATGCCTGCCGCGGTTCTGCCGCGGTCGCGGTAGAACCGCGGCCAAACAGTCTCTCTGATTCTTCAAAGTTCTGCAGCAGTCTTTCACCGCGGTCGCGGTCAAACCGCGGTAAAATAGTGTTTTTGGCTCCTAAGGGCTGGTATGACGTGACTTCAATGGGAATTTGCATATCTGGCCTCTTTTCTCCAGTATTGACTCCAAAATTGCTCATTAGCCTTCCTTATCCATTTATTACCTATAAATCATGAAAAACACTAATAAGAGCATTTTGTTATCATATATATCATCAAAACAACATAAGAATGTGATTATTTAAGGTGTGATTATAGTCAAATTCACCTATTATCAGTGATATACCGGTCTTTTCCAAGCTATAGTTGATAGTTGGAGTTCTGATCAAGAGCTAAAGAAACTTATTGAAGAGCAACAAGCTGATCCACTCACTCACAAGCAGTTCACCTAGTCACAAGGTCAACTGAGAAGAAAGGGCAGATTGGTGATAGGCAAGGAACCACAATTAATAAGAAAAATTATGACTTTATGGAATGAAGCTCCTCAAGGGGGTCACTCAGGTGTTGAAGCTACCTTAAGGAGATTACTCACATTGTTCTACTGGAAAAACATGAGGAAGGAGGTAAAAGATTTCGTGCAGAAATGTCATATCTGCCAAAAGAACAAATCTGATTTAGCTGCTTATCCAGGGTTGTTAAAACCTTTACCTATTCCAGATGTAGTGTGGTCTCAAATTATCATGGATTTCATTTATGGCCTTCCCAAATCAAAAGGCTATGAGGATATACTAGTAGTGGTGGACAGACTTAGCAAGTATGGTCATTTCATTCCATTGAAGCATCCCTATACTGCTAAAGTTATAGCTCAAGTGTTTTTAGACACTGTGGTGAGATTGCATGGTCTCCCCGATACTATTACTAGTGATCGAGAAGCTGCCTTTCTTTGTAATTTCTGGCAAGAGCTATTCTCATTACAAGGAGTTCAATTGAATACCTCTTCTGCATATCATCCTCAATCTGATGGACAGACTAAGGTATTGAATAGAATTTTGGAGACCTACATAAGATGTTACTGCAACGAAGATGTTGCTAACTGGTACTCTTGCTTGCCTTTGGATGAGTACTGGTATAATGCTTCATTTCATTCAGATATACAGACCACCCCTTATGAAGCATTGTATGGTCGACCACCCCCCTTACATTTACCCTACCTGCTAGGAGAGTCAGCTTCAGCTGAAGTGGATAATACCTTAATCAACAGGGAACTGAAGTTACTGCTACTGAAGCACCATCTAATGAGAGCTCAAACAGAATGAAACAACAAGCAGATACTCACAGGAGTGATAGACAATTTGAGGTTGGTGATTGGGTCTATCTTAAAGTTCAGCCATACAAGCAAGTGACTATATCCAACTGTTATTCCCACAAGTTAGCTTCTAAATACTATGGCTCTTTTCAAATTCTAAAAAGGGTGGGTTCAGTTGCTTATACATTATTACTCCCTATTGGAGTGCAAATACACCCACAGTACATGTGTCATTGTTGAAAAAATGCTATGAGGATCCATATCAGATTTCTTATCCTCCTATTCTTGATTTAGAAAGCCCCTATTGTCCTAATCCTGAAGTCATCTTATAAAGGAGGATGGTGAAAAAAGGAAACAAAGCTGTTGCACAAGTTTTGGTTAAATGGCAAGGGCTTCCTAATGAAGCTGCTACTTGGGAGTTTGTTTCTGTCTTACAAACGAGATTTCCTTCTTTCGATCCTTGTAGTCAAGGATCTTCGATTGTGGGAGTACTGATACGTGATTTTAGAGAGACCAACTCAAATACAACCGAATTGAGAAGCAAAGGAAAGTCAGTTAGTTAGTAGTCAAAAGTTAGTTAAAATAGAGGGAAAGTTAGTTACTGTTAATTGGTAGCTGTATAATAGAATTCTGTTATCAACTCTGTTAAGAATAATCTAGTTTACATTAGGAATGTATGAATCATTACATATAAGGATTGTAAGCCACATTTCTGGATATAAAATACAATTACACAACTTCTCCTAAATCTCTTCTATTCTTCTTCATCTTCTTCCTTCTTCTCTTCTGCAATTCTGACATTCTCTACTGCTTTCTCGAATTGATCCTAGAGCAGTGCTACGATCCTCGAATTCTCTTTGAATTCCTGCAATCGTGTAACACCTAACTCTCTTACGTTCCGAAATCTTTGAGGGTATTACGACGTTCCTCAATTGTTCTTAAGGTTGCGACAAGAATTTATTGTATGCATTGCTGCCTTTCTCAACTAGGCATCATGCTATTTTTTTATTCATTCTAAAGCTCATTGCTAGTATATTATTATTATGCGAGACTTAAAGCCCGTTTGGACATAAGAATTTTTTTACTTTTTTCGAAATCTTTTTATTTTTTTCGAAATCAGTTTTTCGAAAATTTGAAAAACTCCAAAAAGATATTTTTCAAAAATTTCACTCAGATCACTCACAAAACTTCAAAAATAACCCAAAATTATATTCATGTCCAAAAACAACTCTAATTTTCAAATACTATTTTCACTTAATTTTTTTTTAAAAACTTTTTTAGGAAATTTTACAATTCTTATGTCCAAACGCCCACTGACCATAAGAAATTTTTTACTTTTTTTTCCTCAAATTTTCCATTTCTTTCGGAATTAGTGTTTGGTCATGTAATTTTTAAATTTCACTTGAAGATGAATTTCTGAATTTTTCAAAAATTTGAAAAACTCCAAAAAATTATTTTTCAAATCACTTACAAAAATTAAAAAATAGCTCTAAATTGCACTCATGTCCAAATACAACTCTAATTTTCAAATATCATTTTCACTTGAAATTTTAGTTCACTTTTTTCCGGAATTTCACAATGTCCAAACGCCCACTTAATGTAGACACGCATAGGTTTGAGTCTTGCTAACTAAGCCTTGTATTTAAGTAAAAAAAATGATAGAGGGGTGGACCCATTATCCCCAAACATCGGAGGTTGCGGTTAGTCCTAAGGATTAGCTAGGCGAATTTCTTGGTCATCAAAAAGACAATAAGGGGTCGTTTTGTATGAGGTATAAGAAGGTATAAGGGTGGTATATAAATTTAATATCACCTTAATACTCTGTTTGGTTAGCAAACCAGGTATAAGTTATTCCGGTGTTAATTTTAACACCGGTATAACTTATACCTTCTTTTTAGAAATTATGCAATTGTCATTCTTAATACAACATACCAAACAATGAATAAACAACAATCACAGCATAACTAATCGCAGCATAACTTATCCAAATATAACTTATATCGGCATAACTTATACCGGTATAAATCATATTCCAACCAAACGACCCCTAAGAGATTTAATTTAAACACGTAGCGTGGCGTAGTGAGTAATATCCCGTTTGGATTGGCTTAAAAAAAGTAGTTTTAAGTACTAGTTCTATAAATAAGCAGTTACGTATTTGGATAAAAGTGCCGGAGCTGAAAAAAAAACTATTGAAGTGTTTGGTAAACAAGTGTTAGTAAATATTTTTTCTATTAAAATTACTGAAATATCTTTAAAGTTGTTAAACTTATAAAGAAGCTTATTGCTATAATATTTTATTTTAAATAATATAAATACATAATAATTAATATTTTAATTCACTCTTAATTTAAAAAACTAAAATTAGTATGAAGAAAGCAAACGAAAACTAACCCAATTTCGGTATGAAGAAATCAAACGAAAACAATAATTAATATTTCAAAGAAAATTAGTAAAAAACAAGAAATAGAAAGCAAACAAACGTTACCATCTCGAGAAATATGGAAAGAAAAAGAGTAAAATAAAGTAAGTAGATGCTGCAATTTCAAGAGGAAGAAGATAGCAACAATTTCAAGTTTGGTACTGAGGGGTAATTTTGAGATTAAGAAAAATTATAAGGGATAATAATGTAATATTCTTGGTCAAAGCAATATGGCTTTTAAGCCAATTTTTAAAAAGTTGGATTTACCCAACTTGTTGATTTTGGCTTTTTTTTAAAGCAGATTTTAGCTTTTTTAAGCTATTTTTCTAGTTGTTAAACAATTCAAAAGTTAAAAAATGCTTAAAAACTAGTTTGACCAGCTTTTAAGCCTATCCAAACATGCTCTAAATGTATCAAAGGCAGTAGTCCATTGAAATTGCTTGTCACCCGATTACCTAAAAAAAATTAAAAAAAATTGCTTGTTACCCTATCTAGTTGAGAATTAGAACTTATAGCGCTAGCAAAGAGAGAACAAGGTGAAAGTAACGGCTCTTTAGGCCCGTTTGGTCATACATTTTGGCAATATTTTTTCAAATCTTTTTTGAAAACATTGTTTATAGATTAATGATTTATTTTTGAAAAATTTCTGAAATTATTTTTCAAGTTCCTAAAATCTAGTTTAGGGTAGATTTGGGTGAAACTTGTTCTCCCATTCACAAAACTTCAAATTTTTTCCAAATAAAATGCATGTCCAAACATAATTTTAACTTTCAAAAATTATTTTTCAAAACTACTTCAGAAATTATTTTTCAAGTTTTAAAATCTACATCCAAACAATAGCTTGGATACTAGAGGGAGATGAGCCGAGGAGCTGGGACCTGCCTTCTCACAAACACTGTCACTCCAACTAGCTGGATGCAGAACGCACGGGTTTCAATCTAACATCGACTTTACGCAGCGCCTTTTTTGACATTTTCGTCTTTGCAATTGCAAGATTTCAAATCCATCCAGCTTAGCTCTTTGGGTACTCATAATTGTGTAAGCACTTTTGGACACAAACTGACCCACCCAAATAGTCCACAACTTTGACCAATTGCCATACTTCACATGACACAGTAATAGTTAATCATGTAAATTTTGCAAGATTTTTCCATACCAGTGGATACATAACCACACCCCCCATCAGTGAAATTAACCTCTAGTTGGCTGTAATGTCTCTCCTTTGTAGTAGTACTATTTTTTTCCCACTCCTAGTTCTCCTCCTGCTGAGCCCTGTTAACGGCGTGGGCATAAACTATGGCACAATTGGAAGCAATTTGCCCTCACCAAAGAAAGTGGCTCAGCTACTTCAGTCCACCATCATTAACAAGGTTAAGATTTATGATACCAACCCTCAAATTCTTGAAGCCTTTTCCAACACCGGCATTGACCTCATTGTTGCTGTAGAAAACTCCCATGTTGCAAACTTAAGCGCCACCCAATCTGCTGCTGACGAGTGGTTCGCCGCTCGTATCTTGCCCTTCATTCCTGCCACTTCCATTGTTTCCATTGCCGTAGGAAATGAGTATTTAACCACTGAGGACGATGATGATAAATTAGACCATAATGCCTTAGTCCAAGCTATGCAAAATCTGCATTCAGTTTTACTAGCACGCGGACTAGACCGAAAAATGAAAGTGTCCACGCCACATAGCATGGCTGTTCTTGCTTCTTCATTTCCACCTTCATCTTCAACATTTGCCACCACTCTCCTTCCTATTATGACTTCCATTGTCGGGTTTTTGGCGGATACCGGTGCTCCATTCATGGTTAATGCATACCCATATTTTGCATACCGGGACAATCCCGGTATGGTCAATTTAGAGTACGCATTACTAGGAAATGCAACCGGGGTACGTGACCCTAAAGGTTACATGTACACCAACATGTTAGATGCACAAATTGATGCAATTAGATCAGCAGTAAATGCACTCGGTTTTGGAAACCGAACAATTAAGATTATGGTGTCTGAATCTGGTTGGCCGTCTAAAGGAGATAAAGGAGAAACCGCTGCAACGACTGATAATGCTAGGACTTATAACACCCGATTAGTCGAACGTGCACAGTCAAATAAAGGTACTCCCATGAGCCCAAAAGACAACATTGATATTTTTGTCTTCGCGTTATTCAACGAAAACAAGAAACAAGGAGGAACAAGTGAGAGGAATTTTGGGATTTTCAATGGTGATGGATCAAAGGTATATGATGTGGATTTGAGTTGTCAATTCTGCAGCAGCAATACTAATGCCAAAACAGGTTTTAGTTTTGGCGAAAAAGCGTCGTTAAGGGGACCTTCAGTTTGGTGTGTGGCTAAACCACATGCAGATGAGAAGGTAATACAAGCAGTGCTGGATTTTTGTTGTGGACCTGGTGGTGTAGATTGTAGAGAAATTTATGAAAATGGCGATTGTTTTCAACCTGATAAAATTCATGCCCATGCTTCTTACGCTATGAACACGTATTACCAGATGCATGGAAGGAATTACTGGAATTGTGATTTCAAAGGCACTGGCCTTGTTACCTTCGGTGATCCAAGTAAGTAAATCAAATACAGGCAACAATCTCGTTTGTTTCAGATATTTTTTTAATTGTTATAATGAATTGCTATTATAAAATCATATATTATAACAGAAGATGAAATTTGATTTCGGAAAAACTTTGCCGTTATAATGAAGTCTTGTTATATAGAGAGGTTGACTGGGACATTAATTGCATTTTTAATGTATACATATCCGAATTCAGTTACTCATTTAGATCAATACAATATAGGAGTATTACTCAACCAAGACTTACTTTTTTGTTTACTTGTTTTTATCATTTAATCAGGTTATGGAAGATGCTTCTATTCGCAGCAGTGATAAAGGACTCAGAAAGGGGAAGGGGTGTGAAGTCAATGTAATTCAAAGCCTTTTCAATCCTTTGTTGCTCTTGGATTAGGAGTAATTGTTAATGACTTAATGTTATGTTTCTTTTATGAATTAGTATCCCTAATCAAAGGCTTATTCTTACCATCTGAGAAAGTTTCTCTTTTGACTAGAAACCCCATCATAATTTTCAATTTCACAGCAGCAGTGGGGGTTCAACTTGAAAACTTATCCTATCAAAATAATTTGCATCTATGCCCTACAGACCAAATCAAATGGTAGGGTACTTTTTAGATGATTTCAATTAGATAATGGTATGAATGCCCTACGGCCAAGGATACAATGCCAAACCTCAGAAAAACAAACAATTCTGAGACAAATGTCTTCCAAAAAAAGTGTAGTTGTCACGATCCAATTTCTCACTCGGCCGGGACGTTAGGCGAGTCAACTGTTAACTATCCATTTACTTATTTATTTTATTATTTTTAAAATCATAGTTTTTTTTTAAATAAGAAAATTAATGCAAAGAGAATCTTATATATATATATATATATATATATATATAAAATAAGAAGGTGATAATATTAAACCATAAACATCTATTAAAATTTTCTCAAAATCCTGTGTGACAAGTGCATGAGCAATCTAGTAAAATATACAAACCACTATAGCTAATATCTGAAATAAAATAGACAGGAAAAAAATATAAACAGGAAGGAGACACTGGGTGTTGCAGATCGGCATGAAGAACAGCTCACCACTAAGTCTTCAGATAACGGGTATGCGCGCCTGAATGGCCACCAGATATACCTGCTGTGAGCACGTGATTTTTGCCCTACGAGAACTACTCCCAGAAAATTCAAAATAAAATAATTTTGTGTCGTTTGCAATTGTTGTGAATTTTGTGTTATTTTTCTTTTATTGTTTGCATTTTGTCTGTGCATGTTTACTTGTTAAAATTTAAAAAAAAAAGGGAGGAGGGGAAATATAAAAAATATGTCACATTTGCATTTAGGACTTATTAGGAGTAATTAAGATTGTTCACAAAAATGAAAATCACAAAAATAAATGTGCTTTGCATTCAATGTCTAGTTGTGTATTTTATTTTAATTTAGTATTTAATTGTGTATGATAATTGTTATTAGGAAGTAATTAGTAGTTTTAATATGGTTTATAAGTTAATATGAAATTTATTAAACTAGGAAATAAAGAAAATGAAAAAACACCGGACTGGGCCATCCAAAAATTGACCAAATCCAGGCCCAAAACATGCCTCACCCGGTCCAATTTGGTCAGGCCTTATCAGACGTCTAAACGACGTCGTTTTTGTCACACCCAAGCTAAGCCATTGGATCAAACCTATCCAACGGTCGAGATCACATCCCCTACAACCCGACTCTAACCCGCACTCTTACCCGGTCCAGTCCGCCCCGTTATCACACCAAACGACACCGTTCTTCGTTAGTGAATGGATCCAGGCCGTTGATCTTAATTGATCCAACGGCCATGATCAATTCCTCCCCCTAGTATATAACTCCCAAACAAATCCCACCCCCTTCAGACCCCCCCTCGCTCGTCTCTCTCAAACCCTCGGAGACGGGCTCGCCTTCCTCCGCCTCGCTCCGCCGTCGATCAACCACCGAAAATCGCCTCACGGCGGTTTCGGTGGTCCAAACGGCCCCAAAATTACATCATTTATTCACCTCAACCTCCCCGTTCCAAAACCCTGAGCCTCATACTTCGAATCCCAGCCAACATCTTCGAATCTTCGATCGAAGATCGGTCAGAAATCCTAATCCACCCAACGACCTCCAAAGTTACACCATCACCTCACCTCAACCTCCCCATCACTGTGCCACCCTCAGCTCCCCTCAAATCGACCTGGAACCCGTCGAATATCGATTTACAGTCAAGAACCCTAGCGCCGCCACAAAATTCCCTGGTGGCGGTGCCATTACCAAACCTCCCAAAGTCACACCACACAACCACCTTAACATCCTAATGCCTTATCCATCATTATTTTTCCTCAAATGATGTCAGAACCGTTCGAATATCGAATCTGAGTTGAAGCCCTAATTTGAAATTAAGGGTTCGATGGCGATTGAGACCACAGTGGATCTTGACCATGTGTTTTCACTTGAAAACACATGGCTAAGACCCCGTGTGGTCAAAATCGAGACTCTGAGGGAAGAGTTCAAGTTTCGACTAAAACGAATTGGAGTTTAGCCTGATTCTGAGGTATTTTCTTTGCTTTACCTTCTTTGTTTGATTGTTTGTTTAGTTACTTCCATGGTATTTCATCATTTTCTATCAATTATTTCTTCCTCTTCCTCTTCCTCCGGACCTTTTTCTGGCCCAATTTTCATCCTTGTTTGTCAGTATATCTTATAGGCTATTGAATATGTTTGTCCGATAATTTGAGTTTGAAGTCAGTATCCATGAGTTCTTGTAAAAAAGAAAAGTTGTGACCATTCTTGTAAGTTTTGCTGGTATTATTGTTTTGAATTGTTTCAGTGTGTATGATGTTTATTTCCCTTCTCATTATTTTTCGCCATTTTGCATATGAATTCAGTTTGTTTTCATTCAGTGCATTCAAGGTGTTCGTTTGCTCGTATTTAGGTGTCAGTCTATTCCCTGAATCATTGAACATCTTGGTTGCAATATGGTTTGTTCTAATTTGAGTTTATTATTTGTTTGAGTTTAGTGATTTGGATCTGTTGGTGGTTCTGTTTAAGTTTGGAGTCAGTTTGATAAATTAGATTTGGGTTTGAATTCAATTTTAATTGTTCCTGATTCATTAGGAATTAATCCAGGTCCTCTTATTTAGATGAATTTGGTTATAACTGATGAGTTTTGGTACAAATTGAAAGGGTTTGGGTGATTTCAGTAAATCACAGGAGTTTCAGGGGTAATTTGGACTTGAAATTTGAAATGATTGAGTGTTCTGCCCACTGAGCTAGTATACCATTAAAATAGGGCATTGGTGGGGAACAAAACATAATGGGGAGGTAAAGGGATTGATTAAACAAATAGGTACCCATAACTTTAAATTAAAAATGAATTAGACATAGAGTAATGGGGGACAAAGAATATCATGGGCAGGAAAAGTTTTGTTAATTAGTTAGTGCTCCCGAGAGCTGATAAGGGTTGTTGGTTTGCATATAAATAGAGGGGAAGGGGGGCAGTCAGTTTAAAGGGTCTTCTTTGGGGGTCGAAAAATGAGTGCTAAAAAATAGAGAGAGTTTTCCTCTACTATTTCATTGGAGATTTGAAGTTGAAAATTCTGATTCTTAGCTACTGAGTTATAGTTTCCAGTTTAGTTCTATTTACTAAAGTGTTTAAGGTTCATTGGTTGATCTCATGTTGCTTGCTGGTGATTATTTGTTGCTGTTTTGGTGTCACAACTGATTTTGGGTTGTTGGCTAAGGGTTATTTTGGTTTGCTATTGTGTGGAGTTGATCTGTGGATTTTCTGTTTGGTTTGAACATTTCTGGGTCGTTTGATCTTATATCTGGGTTGTTGTTGATTCCTGCTTGCCTATTATTGCTGTTTGAACTGCTGAATATCAGTTTGATTACATGCTGCTGATCTCTTCTCTTCCTTTTCTATTCTGCTTCCAAGTATTCATCTCCACTTTGAGTGATGTATAGATTCAAATTGAATGAAGTCTAATTGAGGAGAATTTGAATTGCAAATGTTCACTATTGCTTTATGATCACGCCCAACTATGCCTTATAAAAAGGACAATGCGGTCGTTGCAAATATAATCCGGTTTACA
>MU738938.1:11954-45030 GCA_026770625.1 Nicotiana glauca | reverse complement strand
CGGCCTACTGGGCGCAGCAGCACGGACGATTCAGGGACTAGGTGAGCTGCAAATTGCGAGGCGGCCTGCAGCTAGGGTAGTTCCTTTCTGTACTTTGATTATCTATTTTCTGTCCATTGTATTCCGGACAGAGGTTGTATTTTATTTCATTAGCAGTAGTCGCTCATGCACTTGTGACACCGGGTTCTAGGATGGTTTTCGAAAAGCTTGATTTAATTGTTATTGTTAATTTGAATTGACAAAAAACTCTTTTATTGTGAAAATTGAAGGAAAATTCTGGAATTTGATGTATTTAAAAAGGTATTTTAAATCGATAATCTAATTGGCTGGCCTGACAGCGGTGTCCGGCGCCACCACGACCCTTAGTGGATTTTGGGTCGTGACATGTATATTACACTGGAGATATAAATGGTTAAATCATAATCTCCAGTATATAATACTGAACTGTTGAATCATAATATTTAGTATTTAATATTGGACGTTAAAAATCCAGAAGTTTTTACCCTAAATTAGTCCAATTTTGGTTACTCCCTATAAAATATACTGCAAATGCTACTTATCAATCTAGTATATTATAATGAAAAAGTGCAAAATAGTGTAAACTTGAAATCTAGAATAATTTACTTAATTAAATAATTTAATATTTTTTTTTGCTTTATTTTACACTGAAGGTATATGTTACTAAACTACTATGTCCTATGTTTATTTCTGGAGTTGGAAAAAATATATTTTTCACCTTAAATTAGTCCAGTTTTGGTTATACCCTATAGATTATGCGAGAAATACTACTTATATAGGGATATAAGCCAGTATTTTATAATGGAAAAGTGTAAAATAGTGGAAACTTGGTTTCTGGAACAAGTTATTGAAATTAAATAATTTAATACTTTGACCATGTATATTACAATGGAGATATAAATTATTAAACTAAAGGCTCCAGTTTTAAACACTAAACTATTGAATCATAATATTCAGTATTTAATACTGGACGTGATAGCTAATATATGATGTGACATACAAGTCACTCTAGTATAGTTCCCTATAATATTGCATGTATTGTTTACGTAGTTTTATTCACAAATTATATTATACTATCTTGGTAGTTGTATCACAGTAATTAGAGCATTTATACTTATCAATTATACTGGAGTCTAATTTTGATTCTTTTCTGTATATTACAGTGAAGTTCGACATATATAATAAGAAGTGTGGAAAACATGAAAAAAATTTATGGAAAATAAATTGCTGGAACGTGATACACATTGCTTTATATTACGTAATAAATACGGTATTTTATAATTTTATAATACGTAAGATGCAAGTAACTCTAATATAGTTTTCTATAATATTTCATTATTTCATCTACATTGCATTACTTTATTACGTGCAGTCTCTGATGTATTTTCAACCACTAAAATTAATTTATTTTTTACATTGGGAGTTGTGTTACAGTAATAATTGCATTTTTACTCTTTTAATTAAACTGTGGTTCATGAATCGTTATGTTACCCTGACGTTTAGTTTGCCTTCTGTCTTCTCCTATACGTTATTGAAATATTTTTCCTCTATATAAGCAGGCATCATTTTTCTATATATTCACTCAAATGCATCTATTTGTAATAACCAAAAATGGACGCGGTCATCAAAAGCATTATTAATGAGTTGAAGGAAGACATTACAGAAGCTTTTGAGATCAAGTTTGATGAGTTCATAGAGAAGTATGAAAGGGATTTGAGAAGACTGAAGGACAAGCTTGATAGGATAGAGAGGATTGCACGAGATGGGGTTCATGGTGCATACAGTACTGAAATGGAGTCTGATGATTCGCGTGATTAGTTTTTTATTTTTATTTTCTTTTTTGGTGCATATGTTTTGTGGAAGTATCTGCAAGACGACTTTGTTGTTTTATTTTATGTTAATATAATGTCGTTTTATTTTTAGTCATTACCTGCCTTCATTTTATTCAAAAAATCTCGCGTTTAAGCTTTATAAAATAATATATTATAATGACTAAATATTTTTTCTTGTATATTTTCATGGAGGCATATAGTAACAAACTATAATGTCCAGTATTTAATACTACATGTGTACAATCCAGATTTTCCAGTATTCCAAAAAGTTATGCTGGAAAATATAGGAATTAAGCTATATAGACCAGTATATTATAATGGAGAAAAGTAAGACAGTGGAAAATTTGTATGTAGTATAATTTGCTCAAAATAAATAAATTAAATGTTTGTTTCCTGCATACTATTCTCCTATTAGCAAATCAAGAAACAAAAAAATCCAGATTTTTTACCCTAAGTTTGCTGATGCAACTTTTGTTCGAGTTCTAATTTTAGTTGCTTCCTGTAAATTATGCTGAAAAATCTAGTAATTAAGCTATATAGACCATTATATTATAATGGAGAAGAGTAAGACAGAGGAAAATTTGTATGTAGTATAATTTGATCGAAATAAATAAATTAAATATTTATTTCCTGCATACTATTCTTGTGACGACTCGGCCCGTCGTCATGTGAGTTACCGCTCCTTTTCCCCAATTTTTTGCTTCTTTATCTGTTATTATACGAGTCTTGGTTGAATGAGTTGATTTGGATTGATTCTGAACGGAAATGAGACACTTAGTCTCTTTAAGGAAGGCTTGTTTTGAAAAAGTCAATCGAATGTTGACTTTTGAGTTAAAGGGCTCGGATGTGATTCTCGGTAATTCGGTTAGCTTCGGGGGATGATTTGTGACTTTGAGTGTGATCGGAATTTATTTTGGAGGTCCGGTGTATAATTAGGCTTGAATTGGCGAAGTTAGTATTTTGGTGAATTCCGATTGATAGGTGAGATTTTGATCCGAGGGTCGGAATGGAATTTTGAGAGTTGCAGAAGCTTTGTTAGGTGAATTTCTGTGTCTGTGCAAAAGTTTACATCATTCGGAGGTGTTTTGGTCGGATTTCTGATCAAATACGTATTTCAGAAGTTTTTGAGAAACTTAAGCTTGAATTCGGTGAGAATTGATGATTTTAGCGTTGTTAGATGTGTTTTGACGATTGAAGCATGTTTAGATGATGTTTTAGAATGGGTTGGCACTTTTGGTTGAGGTCCCGAGAGCCTCGGGGTAATTTCGGATGGCTAACGGGATGAAATTTGGAGTTTGGAGACTGCTGAAGAGTTCTAGTATCTGGTGTTTTCGCTTCTGCAGAAAATGGACCGCAGAAGCAGTTCCGCAGAAGTAAAGGTGGAGCCGCAGAAGCGAAAAGTGGAGTCAGGAAGAGTTCCACAGAAGTGGACGCATGGACCGCAGAAGCGGTCCTGGGCAAAATAAGAGAAACCGCAGAAGCGACAATTTTATCGCGGAAGCGGAAAAGCCTGGTCAGGGATATTTAATTCCATCTTCGCAAATTTTTGAAAGAACTCAACATTTTCGCTTCGGACTTGGA
Source organism: Nicotiana glauca (assembly GCA_026770625.1). Taxonomy (NCBI): domain Eukaryota; kingdom Viridiplantae; phylum Streptophyta; class Magnoliopsida; order Solanales; family Solanaceae; genus Nicotiana; species Nicotiana glauca. The sequence goes on along the minus strand of MU738938.1, from coordinate 41,599 downwards.
GGTTATTGTGAGATTTTGGAGAGGGAATCAAGGGACTTCATTAATGTAAGGAAATCTAAGCCTAAAACATAAATCTAATGTGTAATTACATGAATTAAGGGTGAAAAATCAAGGAATTAGAGGTCAAAAATGGAGGGTAGGGCTTGAACTTAAGAGAAAGAAAATTTGAGGTTTGAAGGAGCATTTAAGCTCGGATTTTGGTAAATTTGATATGTATAAACTCGTGGAGGGATAACGAATCTGGTGATGTGAATTTTCTAATTTTTTGAGAAGTGGGTCCGGGGCTCGGGTTTTTGCCAATTTCGTAATTTTCGATATTTTTCGAGTTTTTTTTATTGGGATATGTTCCCTTAGCCTATTGTGACGTATTACTTGTGGTTTTGATCAGATTCGACGCACGAGGAGGTCGATTCGAGAGGAAAAGGCATAGCGAGCTAGACTTTTGGTCGGCTAGATATGAGTAATGATTTTAAATGATGCCCTGAGGGTTTCAAACCTCAGATTTGCACAATGTGGTGCTATGTTGAGATGAGACACGCATTCAATGATGAGCGCGGGGTCATTTACTATTGAGGATTGTGACCTGGTCAAGTCCAGATGAAACTTTATCGCGTATTTGACTATGACTTGTTGTTTTTCACTATGACTTGGGCTTATTGCCATGCTTGGGCCTTATCGCCGACTGTTTGAACTCCTTATGAGCTATCATCATTGTTTTCCTCACTATTTGAAATATTATTTGAACTCGGTCCATTTGAATTACACTATTTCATGAGCTCAGCTATATTTTTACTCAACCTTGAGTTTTAAGTGATATTTGAACTAGTGTTTGAGCTGAGCATTATTGTTTTTACTGATGCCCGAGGGGCTTATGATTATTTTTGGCCTAATTGAGGCCGAGGGCCATATGTGAGAATATGTTGAGTGATGTGAGGATGCTTTCAGGCCTCGAGTGATATGTGAGGAGGCTTCCAGGCCTCGAGCGATATGTGAGGAGGCTTTCAGGCCTCGAATGTATTGTGAGAAGGCTTTCAGGCCTCATGTTGATATGTACAGGCTTTCAGGCCTTATGATGATATAGAGCTTGGGCTGTAGGAGCCCCTCCGGAGTCTGCACCCCTACAGTGAGCGCCGGTACCAATGTGATTTGGGAGTGAGCCTGAGGGGCTAATGTTGTACTGTGTAACTGATATTAAGCACGCGGGGCTGATATTGTACTGAGAGTTGATGTTGCACCCCAGGGGCAGGTTTCTGATTATTGCTTACTGGTTGAGAATATCTGTCTTTAACTATTTTAAAAGAGAATTTTTGATACTTTACTAGTTTACTGCTTAACTGATTTTACTGCTTGATATATCATTATTTGTGCCTTTATGGATTTTTATTCTCTCATTTGTTATTTATTTATATTACGCATTGGGTCGGAGTACTCACATTACTCCCTGTTCCGTGTGTGCAGATATAGGCATAGCAGAGTTCATTCCTGAGCGCTGGTTCCTTCCAGACCATGCGGACTAGGAGTGACTAGGTAGTTGTCGACGTCCACAGCCCCGTTTTCTCCCTTATCTTCTGTATTTACATTATCTTCAGACTTTGTTCCTAGTTCCAGACTTTGTAGAATTTTATTAAACTCTGTAGTAGCTCGTGACTTGTGACACTCTAATTTTGGGTTGTGTCGGGATGGCTCCCTGTTTATTTCTTTTCTTCCGCTCCTATGGTGATTTTATTAATATTTTTGACTTATTTATGCTAATTAAATAATAAATTAGGCATTGATGTTCTGTTGACTGCCCTTGTCTTCACGAGAGGTGTCATCACGATCGAATTTGGGAATTGGGTCGTTACAAGTTGGTATCAGAGCCTAGGTTATTAGGTCTCACGAGTCATGAGCAGGTTTAGTAGAGTCTCGCGGATCGGTACGGAGACGTCTATATTTATCCTTAAGAGACTGCAGAACCTTTAGGAAAAACTTCATACTCTTGAAATTCTTGTCGTGCGACTTTGTTGATCCGAGAACTAAACTTCTCTGTTCTATTCTCTGGCAGATGGTGAGGACTCGCGCTACAGGACAAGGCGGACGACCACCAGTACCACCTACTGAGGGCACCAGAGGCCATGGAAGCTGTCGTGGTCATGGTAGAGGCAGAGCTGCAAGGGCAGCACCTGTTGCTCCACCAGTTTCCCCCGCTCAGGATCAGGCTCCAGCTGCAGACATTCCAACAGCACCTGTTCAGGCACCGGCAGTGCCCATTATGATTTCAGGCCTTCAGAAGGCCTAGGCTCAGATATTATCATTTTGCACTGGCCTGGCCTGGCTCAGGCAGTTTCAGCCTTACCGCAGCAGCTACTTCTCAGGCCGGGGGAGGCAATCAGACCCCTACTGCTCGCACACCTGAGCAGGTAGTGCAGGGATTGCAGACATCGGGAGCAACTCCAGCTCAACCAGTTGCACCAGTTCACGACTTTGTGGTTCCAGCTATGCCAGACGATGAGCAGCATCATTTTGAAAGGTTCAGTAGGATCCAGCCTCCTATTTTTGGTGGTACTCAGGGCGAGGATGCCCAGGGTTTTCTCGACAAGTGTCAGCGTATGCTTCAGACGGCAAGGATTTTGGAGTCGAGTGGAGAAGCATTCACTACATTTCAGTTCACAGGGCTGCCTTCACTTGGTGGGAGGCGTATAAGCGGCGTAGGCCAGCAGGTGCAGCGCCTTTGACATGGCAGGAGTTCTCCACTCTCTTTCTGGAGAAGTGGGTACCGCAGTCTCAGAGAGAGGAGTTGTGTAGGCAGTTTGAGTGGCTTCGATAGGGAGATATGACTATGACCCAGTGCGAGGCGAGATTTTTCGAGTTGGCTCATCATGTCTCCTGGATAGTTCCAGCCGATAGGGAGAGGATCAAGAGGTTTGTGGATGGACTTAACTATCACCTTCGTGTTCTGATGACTCGAGAGAGAGTTCTGGGTATTTACTTTGAGGATGCTGTTGATATTGCTCGTGATATTGAGACGGCTCACCGTCAGGACAGAGAGAAGAGGGAGGCCAAGAGGCCTCGACGTTCTGGTAGTTTTAGTGGTGCTCCATCTAGGGGTCAGTTCCAGCAATGTAGAGGTTATTCTTTCAGGCCTCCTCAGTCAGCCCGTTACGAGTATCGTGGGGCATCTTCAGGTCGAGGTCATCAGGGTTATCAGCAGAGTCAGCTATCTCTTAGCGCTTTTCCAGCACGGGGTTCATCTCGAGCTCCATCTGTTTAGGGTTCTTACAGGCCGAGTGCGTCAGCTAGTCACTCCGGTGCACGGGGTTCCCTTCAGCCCCATTCTCCAGCACCCGGGAGTTGTTATGAGTGTGGAGAGTTTGAGCATACATGGAGGCAGTGTCCATGTCGAGCCGCTAGCTCATCTCAGTAGAGGGGTCAGCCCTCATCTTCTGGTCCAGTTTCTTCAGCACCCACCCCGACAGCTTGGGGTGAGGGTCAGGCAATCAGGGGTCACCCCAGAGGGGGAGGCCGATGGGGCAGTGGTCAGGCTTGCTTTTATGCTCTTCAAGGCAGGACAGATGCCATTGCTTCAGATACCGTCATTACAGGTATTATTTTGGTCTGCCACATGGATGCCTCAGTCTTATTGGATCCTGGTTCCACCTATTCTTATGTGTCTTCATATTTTGCTCATCATTTGGGTACAACCCAAGGGTATCTTGCCTTACCTGTTCATGTATCTACCCCAGTGGGTGATACTATTATTGTAGACTATATATATTGGTCGTGTTTGGTGACTTTTGGGGGTCTGGAGACCCAAGTTGATCTACTGCTATTGAGCATGGTAGATTTCGATGTTATTTCAGGCATGGACTGGTTATCTCTGTGTCATGCTATTCTGGACTATCATGCTAAGACAATCACTCTTGCTATACCGGGTGTTCCGAGGATCGAGTGGCGTGGTGTGACTGACTATGTGCCTAGCAGGGTGATTTCTTTCCTAAAGGCCCAGTGTATGGTTCGGAAAGGTTGTCTATCATATCTGGCTTTTGTGAGGGATGTTGGAGTCGATACTCCTAGCACTGATTCGGTCCCAATTGTGAAGGATTTTCCCGATGTGTTTCCTGCAGACCTGTCGGGCATGCCACCGGATAGGGACATTGATTTTGGTATTGACCTGGTGTCGGGCACTCAGCCAATTTCCATTCCTCTATATCGTATGGCACCAGCAAAGTTGAAAAAATTAAAGGATCAGCTTCAGGAACCCTAGATAAGGGGTTCATTCGGCCGAGTGTGTCACCGTGGGATGCGCCGGTTCTATTTGTGAAAAAGAAAGATGGCACAATGAGAATGTGCATTGACTATAGTCAATTGAACAAAGTGACAGTGAAGAACAAGTATCCCTTGCCTCGCGTTGATGATTTATTTGACCAGCTCCAAGGAGCAAGGGTATTCTCAGAGATTGATCTCCGTTCAGACTATCACCAGTTGAAGATCAAGGATTCAGACATTATGAAGACTGCTTTCAGGACTAGATATGGGCACTATGAGGTTCTTGTTATGTCCTTTGGGCTGACAAATGCCCCAGCAGCGTTCATGCATCTGATGAACAGTGTATTTCGGCAATATCTGGATTCATTTATTATCGTTTTTATTGATGATATTCTGGTGTACTCGCGTAGCCAGGAGGAGCACGCGCAGCATTTGCGAGTTGTATTGCAGAGATTGAAGGATGAGAAGCTTTATGCAAAGTTCTCCAAGTTTGAGTTTTGGCTCAGCTCAGTATCTTTCTTGGGGCACGTGGTGTCCAGCGAGGGTATTCAGGTCCACCCGAAGAAGATAGAGGCAGTACAGTGTTGGCCTAGACCGACCTCAGCCATAGAGATTCGTAGTTTCCTTGGTTTGGCAGGTTATTATCTCCGGTTTGTTGAGGGATTTTCCTCTATTGTGTCGCCCTTGACCAAGTTGACTCAGAAGGGTGCTCCATTTGTGTGGCCGAATGAGTGCGAGGAGAGCTTTCAGAAGGAAGACAACTTTGACCACGGCTCCAGTATTGGTTTTGCCCTCAACCGCAGTTTCTTATACCGTATATTGTGATGTATCGAGAGTTGGGATCGAATGTGTATTGATGTAGGAGGGTAGAGTTATTGCTTATGCTTCTCGTCAATTGAATCCCCACGAGAAGAACTACCCTGTACATGATTTGGAGTTGGCTGCTATAGTTCATGCTTTAAAGATTTGGAGGCACTACTTGTATGGTGTATCTTGTGAGGTATTCACCAATCATCGCAGTCTTCAGCATCTATTCAAGCAGAACGACCTTAATTTGGGGTAGCGGGGATGGCTAGAGTTGCTTAGGGACTATGATATCACCATTCTGTATCACCCAGGGAAGGCCAATGTAGTGGCTGATGCTTTGAGCCGGAAGGCATCTAGTATTGGGAGCTTGGCATATATTCCAGTTGGGGAGAGGCCCTTTACAGTTGATGCTCAGGCTTTGGCCAATCGGTTGGTGAGACTAGATATTCCGGAGCCCAGTCGGGTGTTAGCTTGTGTGGTTTCTCGGTCTTCCTTATATGATCGCATCAGAGAGCGCCAGTATGATGATCCACATTTGCTTGTCCTTAAGGATAAGGTTCAGCATGATGATGCCAGGGATGTGACTATCGATGATGATGGCGTGTTGAGGATACAGGGCCGGATTTGCGTGCCCAATGTGGATGGGCTTCGGGAGATGATATTGGGAGAGGCCCACAGCTAGCGGTATTCCATCCATCCGGGAGCCGCAAAGATGTATCAGGATTTGAGGCAATACTACTGGTGGAGAAGGATGAAAAAGGATATAGTAGGGTTTTGGCTCGGTGTCTCAACTGTCAGCAGGTAAAGTACGAGCATCAGAGGCCGGGTAGTGTACTTCAGCGGATGATTATTCCAGAGTGGAAGTGAGAGAGGATTACTATGGATTTTGTGAGTAGTCTCCCTCGGACTTTGAATAATTTCGATTCGATTTTGGTGATTGTGGACAGACTGGCCAAGTCTGCGCACTTCATTCCGGTATGTACTACCTATTCTTCAGAGCGGTTGGCAGGGATCTTTGTCCGGGAGATTATCCAACTGCATGGGGTTCCAGTGTCTATTATCTCAGATAGGGGTACTCAGTTCACTTCTCAGTTCTGGAGGACATTTCAGCGAGAGTTGGGTACGCAGGTAGAGTTGAGCACAACATTTCATCCTCAGACGGACGGACAGTCTGAGCGTACCATTCAGATATTGGAGGACATGTTGTGTGCCTGTGTTATTGATTTTGGGGGTTCTTGGGATGAGTTTTTGCCGCTTACAGAGTTTTCCTACAACAACAGTTATCAGTCGAGCATTCAGATGGCTCTGTATGAGGCGTTGTATGGGAGGCAGTGTAGATCTCCTGTTGGATGGTTCGAGCCCGGCGAGGCTAGGTTATTGGGGATAGAGATGGTTCAGGATGACTTAGAGAAGGTGAAGCTAATTTAGCAGAGGATTCATACAGCACAGTCACGTCAGAAGAGTTATGCAGACCGAAAGGTTCGGGATGTGTCATATATGGTGGGTGAGAAGGTCTTGTTGAAGGTTTCGCCCATGAAGGGTGTTATGCGGTTTGGAAAGAAAGGGAAGTTGAGTCTACGATTTATTGGACCTTTTGAGGTACTTAGGAGGATTGCGGAGGTGGCTTATGAGCTTGCCTTTCCACCCAGCTTGTCGGGCGTGCACCCGATGTTTCACGTATCTATGCTCCGGAAGTATGTTGGGGACCCGTCCTATGTTTTGGACTTTAGTACTGTTCATTTGGATGATGATTTGACCTATGATGTGGATCCAGTGGCTATTTTGGGTCGTCAGGTTTGAAAGTTGAGATCAAAGGATATAGCTTCGGTAAAGGTGCAGTGGAGAGGTCGGCCCGTCGAGGAGGTGACTTGGGAGACCGAACGGGAGATGTAGAGCAGATATCCTCACCTATTTATGGCTCCAAGTATATTTCTTGACCCGCTCGAGGACGAGCGTTTGTTTTAGTTGGGGAGGATGTGATGACTTGGCCCGTCGTCACGTGAGTTACCGCCCCATTTCCCAAATTTTTTGCTTCCTTATCTGTTATTATACAAGTCTTGGGTGAATGAGTTGATTTGGATTGATTCTGGATGGAAATGAGATACTTAGTCTCTTTAAGGACGACTTATTTTGGAAAAAGTCAACCGGATATTGACTTTTGAGTTAGAGGGCTCGTATGTCATTTTTGGTGATTCAGTTAGCTTTGGGGGATGATTTTTGATTTAGGAATGTGATCGGAATTTATTTTGGAGGCCCTGTGTAGAATTAGGCTTGAATTGGCGAAGTTAGTATTTTGGCGAATTCCGATTGATAGGTGAGATTTTGATCCGAAGGTCGGAATGGAATTCTGAGAGTTGCAGAACCTTCGTTAGGTGAATTTGGATATGTGTGCAAATTTTCAGATCATTCAGAGGTATTTTGGTCGGGTTTTTTATCAAATGCATATTTCGGAAGTTTTTGAGAAACTTAGGCTTGAATTCGGTGAGAATTGATGATTTTATCGTTGTTAGATGTGTTTTGATGATTAGAGCAAGTTTGGATGATGTTTTAGAATGGGTTGGTACTTTTGCTTGAGGTCCGGGGGGCCTCGGGGTGATTTCAGATGGCTAACGGGATGAAATTTTGAGTTTGGAGACTGCTGAAGAGTTCTGGTATCTAGTGCTTTCACTTCTGCGGAAAATGGACCGCAGAAGCGGTTCCGCAGAAGCGAAGATGGAGTCGCAGAAGCGAAAAGTGGAGTCAGCGGGAGTTCCGTAGAAGCGGATGCATGGACCGCAGAAGCGATCCTGGGCAAAATAACAGAAACCGCAGAAGCGGAAGAAAATCCGCAAAAGCGGAGTCGCAGAAGCGACAATTCTATCACGGAAGCGGAAAAAACTGGCAGGGATATCTAATTCCATCTTCGCGAATTTTTGAAAGAACTCAACATTTTCACTTCGAACTTGGAGGTTATTGTGCAATTTTGGAGAGGGAATCAAGGGACTTCATTGAGGTAAGCAATTCTGAGCCTAAAACATAAATCTAATGTGTTATTACATGAATTAAGGGTGAAAAATCAAGGAATTAGAGGTCAAAAATGGAGGTTATGGCTTGAACTTAAGAGAAAGAAAATTTGAGGTTTGAGGGAGCATTTGAGCTCGAATTTTGGTAAATTTGATATGTATAGACTCGTGGCGGGATAAGGAATCCGGTAATGTGAATTTTTTGATTTTTCGAGAAGTGGGCCCGGGGCTCGGGTTTTTGCCAATTTCGTGATTTTCGATATTTTTCGAGTCTTTTCGATTGGGTTATGTTCCCTTAGCCTATTGTGACGTATTCCTTGTGGTTTTGATCAGATTCGACGCACGAGGAGGTCGGTTAGAGAGGAAAAGGCATAGCGAGCTAGACTTTTGGCCGGCTAGAGGTGAGTAATGATTTTAAATGATGCCCTGAGGGTTTGAAAACCTGAATTTGCACAACGTGGTGCTATGTTGAGATGAGAAACGCGTTCAATGACGAGTGCGGGGTCATTTACTATTGAGGATTGTGACTTGGTCCAGTCCGGATGATACTTTATCGCATATTTGACTATGACTTGTTGTTTTTCACTATGACTTGGGCTTATTTCCATACTTGGGGCTTATCGCCGACTGTTTGAACTCCTTGTGAGCTATCATCATTGTTTTCCTCACTATTTGAAATATTATTTGAACTCAGTCCATTTGAATTACACTGTTTCATGAGCTCAGCTATATTTTTACTCAACCTTGAGTTTTAAATGATATTTGAACATGTGTTTGAGCTGAGCATTATTGTTTTTGTTGATGCCCAATGGGGCTTATGATTATTTTTGTTTCCAGGCCTCGAGCGATATGTGAGGAGGCTTTCAGGCCTCGAGTGTATTGTGAGAAGGCTTTCGGGCCTCATGTTGATATGTACAGGTTTTCAGGCATTATGATGATATAGCGCTTGGGCTATAGGAGCCCCTCCGGAGTCTGCACACCCACAGTGAGCGCGGGTAGCTATGTGATTTGAGAGTGAGCCCGAGGGGCTGATATTGTACTGTGTGACTGATACTGAGCCCGTGGGGCTGATACTATACTGAGAGTTGATGTTGCGCCCGAGGGGTAGGTTTCTGATTATTGCTTACTGGTTGAGAATATCTGTCTTTAACTATTTTAAAAGAGAATTTTTGATACTTTACTGGTTTACTGCTTAATTGATTTTACTGCTTGAGATAGCATTATTTGTGCCTTCATGGGATTTTTATGCTCTCAGTCGTTATTTATTTTTATTACTCACTGGGTCAGAGTACTCACATTACTCCCTGCACGGTGTGTGCAGATACAGGCATAGTAGAGTTCGTTCCTGGGCGATGATTCCTTCCAGACCAGGCGGACTAGGAGTGGCGAGGTAGCTATCGACGTCCACAGCCCCGTTTTCTCCCTTATCTTCTGTATTTACATTATCTTCAGACTTCGTTCCTAGTTCCAGACTTTGTAGAATTTTAGTAAACTCTGTAGTAGCTCGTGACTTGTGACACCCCGATTTCGGGCTGTGTTGGGATGGTTCCCTGTTTATTTCTTTTCTTCTGCTCCTATGGTGATTTTATTTTCATGCTAATTAAACAATAAAGAGGCGTTGATGTTCTGTTGGCTTGTCTTGTCTTCACAAGAGGCGCCATCACGATTGGATTTGGGAATTGGATCGTGACAATTCTCCTATTAGCAAATCAAGAAACAAAAAAATCCAGATTTTTTACCCTAAGTTTGCTAATGCAACTTTTGTTCGAGTTCTAATTTTAGTTGCTTCCTGTAAATTATGTTGGAAAATCTAGTAATTAAGCTATATAGACCAGTATATTATAATGGAGAAGAGTAAGATAGTGGAAAATTTTTATCTAGTATAATTTGCTCGAAATAAATAAATTAAAGTTTGTTTCCTGCATACTATTCTCCTATTAGCAAATCAAGAAACAAAAAAAATCTAGATTTTTGGTAACGACCCGGCCGGTCATTTTTGAAATTTATGCCCCAATCCCCTATTAATTGCTTTACCTAAGTTCATTTCTGCTATTTTGGTTGCTGGGACGTTCGGTGTTGGGTTTCGGAGAGTTTTGGGACACTTAGCCCCTAAATGAGAGCTTAAGTGTTGGAAAGTTATCTGTAGTCGGAACATTATGAAGACAACCTCAGAATGGAAATCTGATGGTTCTGTTAGCTCTGTTAGGTGATTTCGGGGTTGGGAGCGTGTTCGGATTGTATTTTGGAGGTCCAGTGTAGAATTAGGCTTGAATTGGCGAAGTTGGTATTTTGGCGAATTCCGGTTGATAGGTGAGATTTTGATCCAAGGGTCGGAATGGAATTCCCAGAGTTGTTGTAGCTTCGTTAGGTGATTTGGGATATGCGTGCAAAATTCCAGGTCATTCGGACATCGTTTGGTCGGGTTTTTGATTGAAAGTGTATTTTGAAAGTTTTTGAAAACTTAGGCTTGAATTCGATGAGTTTTGGGTAATTTGATATTGTTTGAGGTGTTTTGATGATTTGAATAGGTTTGAATGATGTTATGAATTATGTTGGCATGTTTGGTCGGGTCCCATGAGGCTGGGATAAGTTTTGGAAGAGTTTTTTGAAGAGTTTTGCCATTTTGAGCATTAGCATGTGATGATCCAAAGGTCCATTTTTAGTTCTAGAGATCGAAATTTGATTTTGAGACTTCCAAAATTTTAATAATGAATTATAGGAGTGATCTGGAAAGTTTGGTCTAATTTCATCAAGTCGTGATTGGGTTTTTGACGGGAATCATGAGTTAATTGTTTAACTAGGAAAACGGGTATTGCACTGAGCAAATGAGCTCCAAATTGTATTTTGATTGAAGGAATAGGTTCTTATTATTATTAGTGACTCATAGGAACAAGAACCGTCAAATTCCGAGTTCGTATGATGAAGTTAGAGCATTTTTAGTGAAATAAAAAGCTGCTGCAATTTTCTGGGCACTTGCTGGTATTTTCGCATCTACGATGAACAGTGTTTTCGCTTCTGCGGTGAACAGTCCGCATCTGCGGTGAAAAGTGCTTCCGCTTCTATGGTGAACAGTACCGCCGAAGCAAAAATGCTGGACAATTTATAATTCGGGCAGTCCGAGAGTTTTTCTCATTTTTTGAGCTATGGAGCTCGGATTGAAGCGATTTTCACCATATGGATTGGGGTAAGTGTTCTATATCCAAAAGTGATTATATTTAATGATTCCATGGTTATTTTCATCAAGAATTAGTGAATCAAATGGAAGAAATTGGAGAAAATTGTAAACCTTTCAAAAAATAAAAATTCTAGATTTGGAGGTCGAAATGTTATGGGATTTGGATAATTTTGGTATGGTTGGACTCGTGAGAGTGCGAAGTTTCTGGAAATATAAATTTTACCCAATTTCGGGATATGGGCCCGAGGTCATTTTGGTTATTTTACATAATTTCGCGTACTATATTAGAATTTAATTGTAGAATCAGTTACTTGAAGTATTATTTATAATATGCAATTTAATTGAATAGATTTGGGCCATTTGGAGTCGGATACTCATGGAAAAAGCGTGGTTTCAGGTTGACTTGCACTCGTTCGAGGTAAGTGGCTTGTCTAACCTTGTATGGGGGACTCTCCCCTTAGGATTGATATTTTGGTAACTGAAATGCCTTGTACGTGAGGTGACGAGCGCGTACTTGTGTTAATTGTTGAAAATCCTATTTTTCATTAAAATAGCCTTAAATTGTATTTTCCTTTCTTGTTTGTACTACTTGGAATTTAAGTCTGCTTTTAATCTATGGAAGCATGTCTAATTAACTTAATTGACTTACTTACTCAATATGCCTTATGTCAAGACCCCAACCCGGTCATGATGGCGCCCAGCACACCACTAGACAAGCCCGACCATTTACAATATTTAACCCAATTGATAAACAGAGATAGATAGATAAAACAATGAATCACCAAACCATTTAACTCAAAGATCAGGAAATGCTGCATACTTTCTCCTATTAGCAAATCAAGAAACAAAAAAAATAAACAATAATAATATTTTGAAAAACAAGAATACTAAACTAATTATTCAGAACGCAACCATATTGTATATAACCACATGATCCAATGCAATAATATTGTATATAATCAATCATTTTTTTTCCTGTATTTTCTTGCATAAGGATGAGCTACAACAGAATTTGTACAATTTGTTCTGTTATGCCCATATTTTTTGCAACGACCACATCTTGTTTCCTTCTTGAATTTTGTACCGGAAACATGTCGATTCTTCTGTCTTCTTCCTAGCATTACTTTTGCATATGGAGGCTTAGTGATTACCGATTTAATATTGTCTGGTATAACCCATGTTGTTGAATCACCTACAGAATTTACTTGCCCTTCATATGTTTTCAACCAAAAGTCCCTTGAATAATAGGCTGAGCAAAAGGCTGATTTCTTCTGATATATACTCTCAGTTGCAGCAATTGCATGTTCACACGGTATCTCATCTAGCTGAAATTCAAAACAATCACATATTCTTTTGTCTAGATCAACAATAAATTCCATACCCCCTTCTTTGACATTGAATTTGAGTCGATCAATGGGTAATACTCTAAATGTAAAAGTTAGTTTAATTTTATCCTCCAATGTTGCTTCTGCCCAATTTGATAACTCGCGGAATATTCCTTCTGCAATTGTCCTTCTTTCATAAAACCAGCTTTGCAATTTTTCTTGTATGAAATCCATCATTGTTAAAAGTGGCAATTCTCTTGCACGTCTCAAAACATTATTCATAGACTCAATAATATTTGTTGTTAACATATCATATTGTCATCTTGGACAATGTGAACGAGCCCATCTTCCTGGTGGTTCCTCCATCAAATAATTGAATGTTTTTTAATCAACATCAGCTATTTGGGACATGAAGTCATCAAATTCTGATTGAAGGTATACTCTTGCAGCACTTTGAAAGAGGTTTAGTACAGTGTTTCTCACTCTTCTTTGCTTTAGATTCTTTTCCAAATGATACATGTAAATATCATGGTAGCACTCAGGGAAAACTTTTGCAATTCCATTTGCAATGGCCTTGTGTCGATCTGACAAAAATATTAAATCTTTACGAATTCCAATTGTTTTTCTTAATTCCCTGAAATACCATTCATATGATTCGTTATTCTCTGAATCTGCTACCCCAAATGCTATAGGGAAAATCTGGTTATTTGCATCTTTTGTAACAGCCACTAACAGAACAACTCTATATTTATTTTTTAGAAATGTTCCATCCACAGCAATAAGTGGTCTACAATACCTCCACCCAAAAATTGATGCACCATATAAAAAAAATATATAAACAAACCTGAAAAAGTAAAGAAAATTCAGTTATACCATATGACAAGCTGAATACAAATAACATACTGGACAACATGTTTAAAGACGAAACACATGTATTAAAATATACAGAAATCAAATAAAACTCAAGTATTATATACTGGGTTAAAGACAATAATACAAAAATAAGATAAATAATCACTCGAAAAAAGTAAGATCAAATAAAATAAAGTTCTAGTTTAAACCGAACTCATTCAGTATAATATACTGGATACAAAGCTTACACATAGCATAAATCCTGTAAAATATACTGGGTTGAAACAAGACTATAAAATTCATCCAGTATAACATACTGGAAGATAAACGTACACCAGAGAGACTTCCAGTATAACATACTGGACTAAATTTATTTCTAAATTCAATAAACAAAAAAAAAACATTAGTAAAAACAACACTCAAAAGACATATTTCCCATATAAAATATTACATCATATTTATATACGAAGGCCAGTATATTATAATGAAATGTAACTCAAATCAGATACTAGATTAAAAACATACTGGAAAACAAGCTTAAAGACGACACACCTGTATTAAAATATACTGAAATAAAACAAAACTCAAGTATTATACACTGGATTAAAGAGCATAATACAAGAACAAGACAAATAATCACTCAAAAATGTAAGGACAAATAAAAGAAAGTTCTAGTTTAAACAGAATTCATTCAGTATAATATACTAGAGATAAAGCTTACACACGGCCTAGTCCCGTAACATATACTGGACTAAAATAAAACTCTACGATGTTATGATATTCATCCAATATAACATACTGCAGGACCAAGATTCACACGATATTTCAGTATAATATACTCGACAAAATTTATTTATAAATTCAATAAACAAAAAACATTAGCAAAAACAACAATCAAAAGACATATTTCCCATATAAAATATTACATCATATATACGAAGGTCGCTATATTGTAATGAAACATAAGAAATTTACCTATTATCTGAATCTCTCTGAATATTTGTATATGATCCTGGATTTTTTTGTTCGATCATATACAAATATGATGCCAGCTATTCATAATTTTGTTCAGTTGCTCCTCTTAATAACGATAACCCCTTTTGAATAGCATGCCATACTTTTCCATAAGCAACATCTACTCCATGTGATCTTTTCATTTCTGAAATGACAAACCTAGGCTTTACTTCATTATCTATGCCCCTTAAGTTGTCAATCATGTAATCTCTAATCACATTTGAAGTTGTTTGTCTTTGATTTGACTTTCTAATGTCAATCGAGCACTCATGTGATCTCTGAAATTTAACTACTTTAAATAGTGTTGATTCCCTAATTCTTGAACCTCGAACAATCCAACCACACTTTTCGTCAGTACATACCAAAGAGTATCTTGTATTACTTGACCTTTCAACATAGAACTCAAAGTGCTCCTTAATAGCTGCTAAGCAAAAACATCTAATCATAGCATTTTTGTCTGGAAAAACATAACCGAGTTTTACATCATCCAATGATGCATTTTCCTTGAGTATTATTGATGGGATTCTTTTGCCTTTCCTTTTATTTTCCTTTTTCTTCCTTCAATAGAGACTAATGATTCGATGTGTTCATCTTCCATAGGATTTGCAATTTCATTTTCCATTGTCATGTCATAAATTGACATCTCCTGCTCTTCTATTTCAGATATCACCATCAGTTGCTCTTCTTGAACATATGTGTTTCTGTGCAATAATTGTTGATTGTAAATTTCCATTATTGCATTACCTTCTGGTTGTTGATCTGGTATTTCTGAAATTTCAACAACAAATTTGGATCCTTTATAGTATGGATCGTTTTTTAAGAGCATCATACACGACGTAAGATCTTCATCATTTGTAACTTGTATTCCCTTAGCAGTACCTAGGTTAATATTCATCCATACTTTTGCTTTAAACTCGTCGTTGTCGATCTCCATAACTTGAAAATTTTCCTCATGAATTCTTCAAATGTAGTCCCATCATTTATAAGGAGAAGCTTTATTTTATGGTCTAAGTATTTGTAATCTGTTATCCATTGCCCATCGAATGCGATAACCAAAAAATTTGTGTGCATCCTGTATTTAATGAATCAAATAATTAGATATTTAGAAGTTACATTGTTAAAAAATAAACTCCAGTATAATACTCCGGAAATACTTGAATTGCTCATATTAATTAAGCAAATTCCAGCTTATTATACTGGGGTTCATGGACTCACACATAAATCCAGTATATTATACTTCCAGTATATATAATATATGGGAAGTGTCTAAAGTTTATATATAAAATTAACAAAGTCCAGTTTCTTATACTAGTATTTTGTTCTATATCATTTTTTTAATAATTTTTATAGTAGTTTGAATAAAAGATACTTCCAGTATAATACATATGAGTTTTATGACTTTTTCATATTAATTCATAAAGCTCTAGTATACTATACTTGTGAATGAGTGTTATTATTTTGACTCACATATATTCCCAGTATAATAAGCTGGAAAATTCTTAGATTTTGACATTCATTCAAAAATCTCCAGTATAATATGCTGACGTTAAATTGTGTGCCATTTTATTTTGCAGACTTTATTGATTTCACATATAGTAATTTGAATGAAATATACTTCCAGTGTAATACATTGGAGTATTTTGAGTTTTGCTAATTAATTCCAAAACCTCCGTTGTATTATACTTATGTTTTGTTCATTTTAGGAATCAAGGACTGTAAAATTTATTTATTAGATATTTCCAATATAAACATTCCCAGTATAATAAGCTGGAACAAGCTTAGATTTTGACATTCATTCAAAAATCTCCAGCATATTATACTGGAGTTATATTGTGTGCCATTTTATACTGCCGACTTTATTGATTTGACATATAGAAGTTTGAATGAACTATACTTCCAGTGTAATACATTGGAGTATTTTGAGTTTTGTAAATTAATTCCCAAACCTCCGCTGTATTATACTTGTGTTTTGTTCATTTTTGGAATCAAGCACTGTATAACTAATTTATTAGATAATTTCCAGTATAAACATTTACAGTATAATAACCTGGAAAAATCTTAGATTTTGATGTTAATTCAACAATCTCCAACATATTATACTAGCGTTATATTGTGTGCCATTTTATTCTGCAGACTTTATTGATTTGACATATAAATGTTTGAATGAAATATACTTCCAGTGTAATACATTGGAGTATTTTGAGTTTTGCAAATTAATTTCCAAACCTTCGCTGTATAATACTTGTGTTTTGTTCATTTTTGGAATCAAGCATTGTATAACTAATTTATTAGATATTTTCAGTATAAAAACCTGGAAGTATGTCAGGTTTAGATATTAATTTAGAAAGGTCCAGCAAATTATACAGCCGTTATGTTCTGCAAATTATACAGATTAAAGCATTCAAATCAAACCAGAAAATTCTAAGAATGAGAAAAAATTTATGATTCTACACACAAATATATTACTTATAATTTGAATTTGTCTGGTTTGAATTACAAATAGAAGAATCTAGAATAAATTCAAACAAGATAATTTCAAATAACCAAACAAATACTTGAGAGAGCTTACTTCGATTTCGAGATTCACGCCGGAAGATTGAGAGAGCTTAATTCGAAGAAGAATATGATGTTGTAGCCACTAAGTGATTGAAAAATTTATTGAGAGAGCTTAATTCAATTTGCAGATTACCGCCGTAACTTTATTCTAAAGAAGAATATAATGTCAAGTCGCGTAAATTTGATAAACAGCATAAGGGTATTTTAGTCAACAAATTGTTACCGTGCTAATTCGCGGCTAAATATCGTTGACTTTTGATTATGTGGCTAAATTTGATTGACCAAGCAAAAATCTGGCCTTTTTAAAAAAAATTTCCTCTAATAGCCAGATTTACCACTGGTCGTTGAAAAATAGCCAAGTTTCAAAAGCCATCAAAATTTAGCCACTTTAAATCTGAGCGAAAACACTGTTCAAATCCGGAAAAATACGCCCGCAAATTTTACGGGAGTTCCAGCATAAGTATGTTTAAACTCCCGTAAATTTTACGGGAGTTCCAGGATAACTATGCTGGAACTCCCGCAAATTTTACGGGAGTTCCAGGATAACTATGCTGGAACTCCCGCAAATTTTACGGGAGTTCAAGCATAATTATGCTGGAATTCCAGTAAAATTTACGGGAGTTCCAGCAAGTATAATTGTCCAGTATAATATACTGGAGTTTGGAGCACTAGTGCTCCAGTCTCCCGCAAATTTTACAGGAGTTAGCAAAGTATACCGGTCCAGCATAATATGCTGGAGTTCGTACACAAATGCACTAGAACTCCCGTATATTATACTGGACCGGTCCTTATTGCAACAAAATAATGGCTATTTTTCATTGACTTGATAAACACTCACTATTTTTCATTGATCAGTGTTAAAACTGACTATACCATGATATTTTAACCCTTTGTGTCCCTCAACTAAACGACATCACGATTTTCCAAGTGTTTTACTAATCAATTAGACTTAAATCTTTCTCAACTTGTCGCATATAGTTTTTTATTGCAATTATTTAAGGAATCCCTAACAAGGCAAATCATGGAGGATTTTGTTCTCATTTTACAAGTTTTTTTTCAGGGACCACTCACTTATAGTTCAGATTCTACTAGGAAAGCACCAACTGCAACAACCTCCAAAATTAAGGTGATTTAATTTTGAGAAATCATATACTACGTTTTTCTTCAATAAGAACCATGCAATAATATTAAGACAAAGTAGACTATAAAAGTTCAAATGAAGATTTAGCCTCATTTTTCAAAAATTACAACTCAAATTACCAAACATATTAGCCTCATGAACATCAATCCAAAATTCCAAGCTAGCTGGAGTCGGCTATTCCTCCAAATTTGTACCATTCTACTTGGACACCTTAGTTCCTACCGTCAATACATCATAAAATGGACAAATTAAACAGATCTAAAAACAAGTATGTTGAACAAACTTTCAAATGTTAAATATGTACGTCTAAGGTATCTCAAAAATCCCATAAACTCATGGATATTCTCAAAGAGATCAAAGAAATCAAATATTGTCTTTCTCAAAGCCGACGAAGCGATCAAGAGATGTTCTTCCTTTTCACAGAGATCAAATACATCCCAAGGAAGTCCACATCATCCTACGTTCGAGAAATACATTGCACTTAAGCCCTCGAATCACAGAGAACAATTCGGATAGAAGAATCAACGGGCAAACAGAATAGCACCCACAAAGATTCATCAATAAAATTATTGTTCTTTTTAAAAAAATGCATTGCTAAGTTCAAAGCGTTCCTGAATACATATCAGATGCACACCACGCAGTAATGGCCGGTCCGCAAGCTGTTCAATGTATGATTTTATGGCCTATGTCATTCATCTATGCAATATTGATTCAATCAATCATTCCATTTAAGGATCAAGTCACTCGCTTTATACACTGACGACACCTCCAAGAACATGTACCAATTCCTCACCTTGTCTGATTATATGTTGGTTGTTGAAGTTGTAAGCGGCATTTTTTGGGCTGGTCACATTTACGAACTCGAGGGGTTTAGCAACCGAATGACCTACTTGTTGCTTCTGCAAGCAGTCTCTATTATTGTATGTATCAAGACATGAGCAGCCAATTACCTATGACATCGGCAAATTGTGTCAGTTAAAGAGTAGTGAACAAGATGTAAAAAAGAAACTATACAATTTATATCAAGAGTCTTACAAACTGTTTTGCAGCATTTGATTTGCAAATATATGGGCTGACTTGGGGTTTCCAAAGGAAGGATGTGTTTCAAGTTTCTTTAAACAGGTTTCCAACACGATATAGCATAAATTGTTCTTCCTTTCCACCCCAGCAACAACCATTGGCTATCTTCATCAATTACAAAATCTCTATGGTATCCTAATCTCACCTTTTCTACTGCCTTGTTCACAAACTCCCGTTCAAAAGGTATTTGCGTAAACCTTGCCCCCAGGATACGGACTTGCCACTGCTTGTATGTCTCTGGCCTTTCAACTCTTTCCCAACCCTCACAAGCTATGACATTCAGGGCTTCCCTCCCAAAGATCTCTCTCTCAATTAACCCTCTCTCGGGAATCTCTCGCGGAACAATAGTTTCAAGCATATCAAATAGTGCTGAAAAGTGGAATAAGGCCTCACGAAATCGTGTAACAAAAAATGGGGCACTATATGTCCCATTGACAATACCATGGATGAAGATATCGGGACTGATCTTCCTTATGAGGTTGAGAACAACAGTTCTTGAACTGTCAGCTACCACAGTCTCATCATACAGGTTCTTAAAGCGATACAAGCAGGTGACAGCGAGAAATTCATCCTTGTCGAGCTTTAGATCATCAACTGTGATGGTCTCCCATTTCTTTGCAATTGCATGGTATTCAAATGGAACATTAAAGGACCGAGCATAATCAGCCAAACGGCGACCAGATTCCTCAATCCGTTCCGCTGGCCTGAAGCCTGGTTGGGGAAACTCTATGCCAGTAATACGAAGCTTTGGTGGGCCCCCTTCTCTTTCTGCAATACGTTGGATGAATGTAGGCCACTGGAATCCATATAGGATGCCAAAGTCAATGACATGAACCCTTGTTGCATTCTCTGCCTTTATCATGATCGTCTTGTTTGAAGCAAAACTTGAGATCTTCCTGAATGGGCACGACGCAAGATACAAATGGTAGGCCTTCAAAAGATCGGCTGCAGATGTTCGTTTATTGACAAGGGCCTTATAAATCTGGCTACCGGTACCAGCCAAGCGCGCCTCGAGACCATCTGCAAAGCAATGAGCCAATCTCTGGTTTCCATCTCCAAAAGGGTATGAATGTTGTCTTATCTGTTTTAACAGTTCATACGCACTCTTGGAATCATCAGCAGCTACAGCTTGCGCACAATTTATCATAAGAGTTCTTAAATCTATGACTTCCTTCTTTCCACCTTGCTTTTTCCCGCGGCCCTTTCCTCCTTTTGATCCTTTTGGTATCTGCACTGTGGTTTTGCTTTTAGCATTTCTCAGATTCTGTCGATAAGCTTCCAGTGCTTCCTCTCCCTTTCCCATGCTATGCAGCAAGACGATATCAAACTCCTCAGACCGAAGAGTTGATTCTGTAAAAATTGCTGCCTGTTTCCTACTTCTTTCTTCTTCATTATAATTATCATCCCTCTGAGGATTTTTCCTCCCTCTCGCTTCAGTTGGTGAAGTCTCTCCCTCGTCCTTTTCCCCCACCTGACCAACCACATAACCAGCTTCCCCTTTAGACTCCAGAGACGGCAAGTCATTGTTCAACAACTTATTATTAGTTGGGAGGAATTTACTTGCTTCTTCAACTCCTTTCCTAAAGCTCCAAATAGATTGGCTTACATTATATATATCAGGAATATGAAAAGAACTAACAGGAGAGTCTAAGAACCCATCTACAATAGTATTCCCACTATTTGATGAGCATACTGAAGTATTATGAAATGAAAGGCCTTCGACATAAGCGGAATTATAGTCCATGGAAATGTTAACCGCCCTTGAATCGACTAAGTTACCACTATTTTCACTAGTATTACTTGTGGAATTGTATATACTTCCTGAGAAGTAATCATCAGGACTCTCATTGTACTGATTAGTAAACGCATTTTGCTCAGGCGAAGGTGGATACTTCTTGCCAAGGGCCTCGTAGAATGTCTTTTCTTTTGCTTGAAGTTCCAACGATTCCTGAAGCATGTCTGTCTTGTCCTCCATTTCTTCTTCCATAAGCATCTGATTTATATAACTCAAAACTGCATCCGAGAAGTCAATATCTTCGTTCAAGTCGTCCTCAACACCAAGGTCAGATCTTGATTCTAGATTACTTGGTAAACGGTCACCGTTTATATATCCAACACCACCAAAATTGTGTAGGTTAAAACTATTTTCAAGTCTAGGACCATTGTGTAGCTTCTGATCTGGATAAATAAGTTCAAATCTCGGTCCAATAATCATCCTCCCATCTGAAGAAATAGGTAATGATTGGTTCTCTAATCGAAAATCATTCAAAGAACTCGGGTTTTGATTAACCCTTGGATCCATTTCAACCAAATTGCTAAACTTCTCTAACCAAAACTCAAATGTCAATGTTGCCAAATGAAGTTGCAGTCAAAAATATATAATATATCTGTGACAACCATAACAAACTTAAGCTCAAAATAGCAAAAAGACAGAAACTTTAACAACCCCTTAAAATCAAGAAAACAAGAGCAAATTCTGCATTAAAAAAATTGAATCTTTATCACTATTAAAGACTACATACAAATTTCTTTTTGCCATATATTAGTCAAGGGTCCAGCAAAATCTTTGCACAAGTTTACCAATTCTTAATTCTAGAAAGAACTATAGTCAATAAATTCAGCATAAAATTGAGCTCAAATATGAAGTGCTTAAGAAGAAAAGAAATCAAAGAAATTCAATTAACTATGTTAAAAATAATTAATATGAATGAAAGAAATGAGAAAATGGGCATACCTAAGAGAAGCAGAGAGGGGGGTGGACTTAGGGAAAGAAAGACTGGAGAAGAAAGTGCTCAAAAAAGTATTTGTAAGATTCTTACAAGAAGAAACAGAGGGAGATGAGATGGCAACCGTTGAAAAAGGTAACCGGTAATAGCCAGTCATAGGTTGTTGTTGTGATAATCATCGGTAAAACCTAGTCAGTAGTCACCTTTCAAATGAAGGCTCTACGGTCTTTTGCCTACAACCAATCACTATATCCCACGTGTTTACGAGAAAAGCTGCTCCTTTTAATATTTTTTTTATTTTAATAAAGAATTACTTACATGTGTAAGTCCACGAAAAAAGAAAATTTATGACCGTGGTGTACTGGTGTACCAATTAGTTTGTGAGTACTTTATTAGTTACTTAATTACTATCTCTTACCAAGATATATACTATAAAATTATATTAATCAAAGGTTAGGTAAATGAGATGAAATTCACAAAATATTAATAATCGTTTTGCTTATTATAAATTTTATATATTTATTTTATGTGTTAAAAACTTCATTCGTTTTTAGACTCTATATTCCGTTAAATATTGTCACATGAAATAAAATAACTTATGTATGTTCTTTGTTCGGACTTGTTTAAACATACATTATTTCAACTTCAACCTGAAATATTGTCTGCAACTCAATATATTTTATAATTTAATTCATTGTGTCAACCTTAACTTGAAATAAAAATTTGAAACTTTTTTGTTTGAGGGACATTTCAATTGTCAAGTGAAATGATAATTTTCATAAAAGTTTAACTTTTCAAGTTAAATCAATGACAATATAAGTTTTCGACGTCAAAATACTCTTATCAAACTTAAACTTTATAGGCCTTGTGGCGATGGACGCCCTGACACATCATATTCGAGGGGAGGTGTCATAGTGTATGTTGTTCACTAGTAATATAGTTCTGATTGATGAGACGCGAGGCGGCGTTAATGAGAGACTAGAGGTTTGGAGGTAGAGCCTGGAATCCAAAGGTTTCAAGTTAAGTAGAATATCTGGAATGTAAGTTTAGCAGCGTGACGGGGGAAGCGGACATGGTAGTGAGGCTCGATAACAAGTCATCCCCAAGAGAGAAAGTTTCAAGTATCTAGGATCAATCATCAAGGGAGATGGGGAGATCGACGAGGATGTCACGCGTCGTATTGGGTGGGGTGGATGAAATGGTGGGTAGCGTCTGGAGTCTTGTGTGACAAGAAGGTGCCACCGAAACTCAAATGTAAGTTTTACAGAGCGGTGGTTAGACCGGATATGCTGTATGGGGTTGAGTGTTGGCCAGTGAAGAGTTCACGTATCCAGAAGATGAAAGTAGCCTAAATGAGGATGTTGAGATGGATGTGAGGGCATACTAAACTAGATAAGATAAGGAATGAAGATATTCGGGAGAGGGTGGGCGTGGCTCCCCTGGACGACAAAATGCGGGAAGCGAGGCTTAGGTGGTTCAGGCATGTGGGAGGAGAACCATAGATGCCCCAGTTAGGAGGTGTGAGCGGTTGGCTTCGGCAGGTATGAGAAGAGGCAGATAAAGGCCTAAGAAGTATTGGGGCGAGGTGATCAGGCAAGACATGGCGCGACTTCATATTTCTGAGGACATGACTCTTAATAGGAACATATGGAGGTCGAGCATTAAGGTGGTAGACTAGGGGTAGTCGAGAGTTCTTCCCTCTTTATACCAGGTAGTCTGGTAGAGTTTTGTTTAAGTTTGTTAGCGGTCTATGTTGTGTTCGCATTGTTGTTTTCCATAGCTTTATGTTATTATTGTCCTTTCACTTATTCGTTGCTGTTATTTTCTTTCTGGCATCTTTTTTGTTATATGCTTTTTTCTCTTGTTTCTTTTATGATATTATTGTCTCTTCTGTTGAGCCGGAGTCTCTCGGAAACAGCCTCTCTATCCTTTCCAGGGTAGGGATAAATTCTGCGTACACTCTACTTCCTCGTACCCACAAATGAGATTATGATGGGTATGTTGTTGTCGTAAACTTCAACTTTACATAAACTTTTTTTTTCCTGTCAGCGTTCCCCAAATATTATCTTAATATAATTTGGCGGAAATGGCACCCACTTTTTTATTTCACTTGTCAAATAATCTTCTTGAAGTTGAAAAAAAAAATGTAATTTTCCTAAAGTATACTTGGAGAGTGGACACGTGTCCACATGTTGTAAATCACACGTAAGATGCATGTGATGCACAAGGACGGTGACTAGGCTCCACACAGCCGAAGTACAACCTTGTCTTGTTTGTTTCTCGTAGGTTTTGACTTTTGATTCATTTCTTTTCGTCTCACGTTGTGCATGTTTTGACTTATTCTCGTCTTCTATTTTTAGTGTACCCTTTTGTTATAGAAGAAAAAAGGACGTAATATGTTTTAACATGGTAATACTAATTGCAAAATTTCAAACCTAACACGAAAAGCTATTTAAGACCTGAATTTCTTACATAAAAATTACGTACTTATTTTACACAAATGATAAAAAAGAGACCGCTACTAAGGTCCGACTGAGGTTCAAACACTAATGCTAGAGTTCCTGTGATATTAACTCACAACACATATTATGAATTTCATATTGTCATTTCACGAGAAGGCATATATAGAAAATTTAGTCAAAAAAGATGCTCATAAGATGAGGACGACAAGAAAGTTTATAAGTTGTTACAAAGGAAAAAAAAATAAGTTTACATCAAGGTTTTATACTTTATCGAGTAAGCCATCGTCAAGAAAAAATTCCAAGTGAGAAAAAGAGGGAGATATGGTGCAATTTGTATGAGGGCCTTGCTTCTTTAAGCTATATCCAACCTATACAAATTATTTATGATTAATTAAACACGCTCTAGTCATATTTGTAATGTTAGCATTTGCTTAATTAACAAAATTTGTAGTGAAAATCTTTTCGCAAATCATGATGGTAGTTCATAGTTCATGCTTCAAACCAATTGATAATCATACATCATCTTTTCTTTTTTGTTCTGTGTTCAATCTTTTAAATCTTTAAATTTTCTAGCTAGAAATAATAGGACAAAGGTGGTTGGTCGCAACTGGGGAAAAAAAGTACTAAAGTTAAAGTTGGAGAGTATTTGGAACTTAAAATTGTATTTGGATATGAATTTCACTTGAAAAAGAAGTTTAAAATATATGAGTGAAGATCATTAATTATTTCCCTTTAAATATTATTCAAACAAAATATTTAATATTTTGCCATTATTTCAAAGAGATTTTTTCTTTCCTATACCATATATGAAATCTTATTACCAAAAATGTGCATAGTTTCTAATTTACCCGCACTGTCCATATTTTTTCTACAGTTATTATACCAATCATTAAATATTAATTAATAATAGCTGAATCTTCCTAATTTGTCGAGCTAAAATTGGGGAACAGAATATTCTAAAAAGATTTGGCGTAAATCAGATCAAATCATATTCTTTCAGATATTCCTATTTAGGTGCGCTACAATTATGGAAGTAAATATTCTTCCAAATAGTTTCCACCATTGATAGCTATTAAAAAGCTTGAAAGCTTTGATCAAATTTGGGTTTTTAAAAATTATTATTTGTTTGAATTGGGTGTTGTTGAAAATAATCGGGAATATGGTTTGGAGTTTATATCTCAATTTTGAGGGGTTTTGGTGAAGATTAGACTTGGTTTTGACTAAAATTCAGATTGAAACCCGAAGAAGAAGAAGAAGAAGACATATTGTAGAAACTGTAGATAAATTGTAGATTATTTGTATTCTGATTGTAGATGCTTTATTTTCTATTTTCACAAATAACAAACGGCTAAAACTTCTATAAATCTTCTGAAAAAATGTAATTATGTCAAAAATCATAATTATGCTATAATTGGATGGGAATTGAGATATAAAAATTCAATGTACCCAGTTTGTAGATATTTTATAGATAAATTGTAGATTATTTGTATTCTAATTGTAGGTGCTTTGTTTTTTGTTTTCACAAATCAAAAACGACTAAAACTTCTACAAATCTTCTGCAAAAAATGCAATTATGTCGAAAATGCCAATTATGCTACAATTAAAACGGGAATTGGGATATTAAAATTCAATGTATCCAATTTGTAGATATTTTGTAGATAAATTATAGATTATTTGTATTCTGATTGTAGATGCATTGTTTTCTGTTTTCACAAATCCAAAACGACTAAAACTTCTACAAAATCTTCTGCAAAAAATAGTCTATAATTTTTTTACAATTTCTGCAATATGTCTTCTTCTTCTTCTTCTTCTTCTTCGAGTTTCAATCTGAATTTCAGTCAAAACCAAGTCTAATCTTCACTAAAATCCCTCAAAATTGAGATATAAACTCCAAAACATATTTCCAATTATTTTCAACAACACCCGATCAAAATAAATAATGATTTTTGAAAACTAAAATTTGAATTCAAAGCTTCAAAAATTTTTAATGGCTGTCAATGGTGGAATTGCTGCTCTCTTGTCTCTTTGAAGGTTTGTTCTTATTCATTGAGAAAATTTGAAGCTGAAGGTAAATGTGTATATGAACTTTGAAGATTTGACTTTAATTTTGATAAACTTGGTTGTTCTTCATTGATGAACTTCAACTGGAGTAAAATGGGGAACCAACTTTGTTGAAGGGTTTCTTCTGTGAATTTAGAGGAAGAATTTAGTTTCAGAAGATGGAAAATGGTAAAATGAACGTGGGTGGGACTGAGGGGTTAGGAGAAAGAAACGTGCAGATTCCTTTAATTAAGGAGTAAAAAATATATAATTAATTATACCCTTAATTAATTATGGTATAGAATTGGTAATTTGGTATACTAAGTGTAATTAAGTCAAACCTTAAATATTGAAGGTAATAAAGTTTCCTATGTGGCATAGGAATGTAAAAATCTCTATTTCAAATACTGAAGTTTAGAGCTATCAATATGGGCTGGGCTGGCTTTAGCAATTGACGGGTTGGACTGTGCTAGCCCACTATTTTGATGGACCCTTATAATGATCAGCCCACCCCAACCCTATGTGGGTTGCGGGACACCACAGGCTGGCCCATCATTTTTTAAAATATAATTTTGTATTTTTCTTTAAGTTCTAACTTAAAAAAGATAAATATTTAAAAGCTAAAAAAATCTTATTGAAAAAATTTCAAAAAACTTAATACTTATATTGTACCAATATATCACAATAAACACTAAAAAATTAAAAGAACGAGACTATATTTTATTCATTATAAATCAAAAATTAAAACAAACTATTCAAGAAAACGTCCATGACGCTTATGTGATATTCAACACATCATCATCATCAATTATATTTAAATCCGATTGTGAGAAACTTGTCTTAACATCTTCCCTTTCACTTACATCTACAGTTTATATACAATATTAGGTAGTTAAATATTAAAACTAATTAACGTTTTAAGACTTTGATCTTTTAATATGATGAGCTTAATAAACTTTAAGCTTGGAATACTCTTCTTGATATTTTTTACGTCATATAATTTTAATTTTATATTTTATATATTTTTTTATTAGGCCTACCAGTCGGCCCAACCCAGCCTCAATCAAGCCTCACGGGCCATGGACTTTTCGGTCTGGGCTTAAAAGCCTAGTTCATAAATGGGCTCCGATAATTCTAGCCCAGCCCTCCTAAATCATGGGTTGAGTTAGGCTGGCCCAACGGGCCAAGCCCATATTGACGGCTCTACTGAAGTTCGAAACTTCAAATTAACCGATCTGTTTCATCAAAATTGTACCATTAGCGAGCATATGATTGACATTTGCGGGCGATGTGCACAGATAGTGTCACGACCCAAACCCCGCTCCGGTCGTGATGACGCCTCTCGTGAAGACAAGGCCAGCCAACCATTCTTAAACAGCCTTTTCAACAATAATTAAACATAAATAAGCAGTCCATATATGATATATTATTAATAATTAGCGGAAGCAAAAACCCAAACGCAGCCCAAATCGGGGTGTCACAAGTTACGACCATCTAAAGAAGACTGAACACGACTGCCGGCCAAAAATAATATACAAAGTAAAATTCTAAAATCAAAGGACAAGGTCCGGTGCCGCGAATGCCGGCGGTCACCTTGCTCAGCTACAATAGTATACCTCCAATCAGCTAATAACTTGCTACCGGGTGAAGAATACCTGCAACTGCACGCAAGGTGCAGGGAGTAAAGTGAGTACTCTAACTCAGTGAGTAACAAAAGTAAATAATAACTGAGCAGCCTGAAATCACGTAAAGCAACCAACATGCTATACAAAAGCGGGGTACGCTTTCTGAGAAAATAATGAAATCAGTGAAATCTTTAGAAAGGTTTCGACTCAGTTCAAATATCTTTCGAAAATGGTCTTTTCAATAATTACGAAAACGGTTTCAAAATAGTTAGTGTTGATTAGCACAGAAAATCCGCCCCTCGGGAACAAATACCATAGTATAACAGGTAAAAAGGCAAGAAGTATGCAAAATGAGCACATAAAAGCTCGCCCCTCGGGCTCACTCCCCACAACCCCCCTCGGCCCCTCGGGCTCTCTCTCTCTCAAATCACTCTCAGAAACAGTATCACATAATAACCGCTGCGGCGCGCAGCCCGATCCACATATCGCTGCGGCGTGCAGCCCGATCCATAGCTCGCTGTGGCGTGAAGCCCGATCCATATGGGTACCCGCGCTCACTGTAGGGGTGCAGAATCCGGAGGGGCTCCTACATCCCAAGCGCTATATATCACTGCGGCGTGCAGTCCGATCCAATATATACATACTGCAGCGTGCAGTCCGATCCATATAATATACTACTGCGGCGTGCAGTCCGATCCATATAATATACTATTGCGGCGTGCAGTTCGATCCATATAATATACTATTGCGGCGTGCAGACCGATCCATATAATATACTACTGCGACGTGCAGTTTGATCCATATAATATACTATTGCGGCGTGCAGTCCGATCCATATAATATACTACTGCGGCGTGCAGTCCGATCCATATAATATACTACTGCGGCGTGCAGTCCGATCCATATATAATCCTCACATCCAGGCCCTATGCCTCACATCCCTCCGTGTATCCTCACATCCCGCGCTCGGCTGCACTCAGTCAGAATATCATCACAAGCCCCTCGGGCAATAGTAAAACAGTAGTCCTCAGCCCAAATTATCATTTAAATTATCATTTAAGACTCAATATGAGTAAAAGTGGTTGAGTTGTAAAGTAGTGGAGAAATAGTATGACTGAGTTCAGGTAATAAGTCAAAACAATGAAAAAGACAATGAAAATAATCTCCGAATGGTTCAAATAGTTGGCGCGAAGCCCAAATATGGCAATCAGCCCAAACAACAGTGATAACAAATAAATTCAAGTCAAATAACCGATAAAATCAACAATCGGGACAGACCAAGTCACAATTCCCAACGGTGCTCTACCCTACGCTCATGTCCGGCGTGCAAGTCACCTCAATACAGCACTATGATGTGCAAATCTGGGGTTTCAAACCCTCATGATATCATTTACAGGTATTACTCACCTCGAACCGGTAAAATCTCTAGCTCGCGACGCCTTTGCCCTCCAAATCAGCCTCCACGCGCGTCGAATCTAGCCAAAATCAGAGTGAATGCATCATAATATGCCAATGGAATAATACCCAATCGAAAACAATCGAAAAATAGCAAAAATCTCGAAACTAGCAAAACCCGAGCCCCGGGCCCACTTCTC